>PVIA01005528.1:0-113817 GCA_004024845.1 Tonatia bakeri
ATTTGTTACAATTGATGAACCTGCACATCATAATCACCCAAAGTCCATAGTTTACAGTAGAGTCTACTCTTGGTGTTGTATATTCTCAGGGCTTGGACAAAAGTATAATGACATGTATCTATCATTATAGTATCATACAGAGTAGTTTCACTTCCCTAAAAAAAATCATCTGTGTTCTGCTTATTAACCCTGGCCACCACTGATCTTTTTACTGTCTCTACAGTTTTGTCTTCTAGAATATCATAAAGTTGAAATGATACAGTATGTAGCCTTTCAGTTTGCCTTATTTCACTTAGTTACATTCATTTAAGTTTACTTTCTGTTTTTGTTTTTCACAGTGTGATAGACTATTTCTCTTCAAGCCTGAATAACATTCTACTGTCTGGATGTACCATAGTTTATTTTGCACCTACTGAAGGATATCTTGGTTTGCTTCAACCTTTTGGAAATTATGAATACTGCTTATATAAATATGCATGTGCAGATTTGTGTGGACATTAAGTTTTCAACTCTTTTGTGAAAATACCAAAGAGTGTGATGTCTGGGTTGTAAGGTAAGACTATGTCTAATTTTACAAGAAACCGTCACACTGTCTTTCACAGTGGCTGTATAATTTGCTTTCCCACTAGCAGTGAATGAGAATTCCTGTTGCTCGAGAGCCTGGTCATTACTTGCCAGTGTTCTGCATTTTGTACATTCTAATAGGTGTGTAGGTATTGATATTATTTTAAAACCATTTTTGATCATAATTTTTGTTTTTTTTTAGTGCTTATTTTTTAAACCTTGGCTGTGTGTCCAGCTGTGGTATGCCACAGTGGGGAATGGGGATCTGGCTGCTGCCTGTAGGGGTCACAGAAAACATCTAGACAGCAGCACACATGGCAGGCATGTGAAAGAGAGATATGGATGTCAAGACAGTGACTAATGAGCCAAGCCCTACATTAGCCTGGTGATGCAGCATTGCAGTTGGGAGGGATGAAATCTGAGTAGACAGGCCAAGGGTAGATGGAACACCATTAGAGCCTTGTTGGAGGAGCAGAAAGAGGATCTGTCCAAGGCTGTGTAGTGATTGGGAGACAGAAGCAAGGGCCAGATTACCATGGGGATTTGGGACCATGGCAAGGACTTGAGATTTTCTTCTAGATTTTAGGTAGCTTCAGTCTTGGGGGGGGGGGTCTGTAAGCCTTACTTCATAGACCATAAATGCTCACTGCATGATATTAGGGAGGCACAGCTTCCATGCACAAGACCTAGGGATGTCATTGAATTTGTGGCAAACAGTTGTGATAGGGGTAACATTTGGTATAAATCTGGCACCCAGGACCTGGCACTCTGGTGTCCAGCCCTGAATTCCTGTGTTTGACAAGTGACACAAACTTTGGCTAAAGCTAAATATGGCTATGGAAACATTCCAAAAAAATACATTGTGCCTCTCCCAGATATAAGACAGTTTATAAAAGGCTTTCTCATTCATAATCTCATGCATTACTAAAAGGACTGATTATTTGGACAAGTTATTATGGAGTGTCCAGTCTGGACTAGGCCTTGTGATTGTGCTACAGATGGTAAGAGGAAAAGACAAAGTAGAAGAAAAGGTGAAGCCACTTAGTCTAGTTTTGAGACAGAACCAAATGTCAGCAATCAGAAGGAAGGCAGGGAGGGGACAGCAAGGAGAGCTAGAATGCTTCTGTGCCCCAGATGAGAACTATGGCCTTACAGTGCAGGGCATGTGCAGATCTGCCTCGGGGACCTGCTTGGTGGTATTGGTACCCACTGGGGCTATAACTTCTCTTACATCCTTCTCTGGAGGTGTGGATAGGATTATTATCTAACTTTAGAGCTGAAGAAATAAGAATGTTCCTCCAGACTACTGAGTGGACAAAGGGTGGAGCTGGGACTGGCTCATAAACTTGAAGGCCATGGTTCTCTGTCCTTTAGGATAGAGCAAAATTCTTACTTTCTTGGAAAGGCCTTCAGGAGAGGATCTCAATATACCATGCATCCTCTTTCCCTGTGGCTCCTCTGGTTCCATTATTTCAGAGCTGCTTTGTTTACCAGTCTATAACATTGGCAAGGGCCCTACAGAAAGGGTCTGAACTGGACCACCACCTTGGGTGCCTTCATTAAGTCTCTTAGCTGAGAGGTACTTCCATCTTGTAAAGACACATAGGGTACTCAGGCCCATCTCTGACATTTGTAGTCACTGCTGAGTGGGGATTAGCGTGAGTGTGTCTGTGTGTGGTGACTGAGATGAATGCCTTAGGAACTGCTGGCCCAGAAGAGATGTTAATGGATGCAGGTTTTCATGGATCTAGGAACATCTGGGCAGAAAGTGGGAAGGCTTTGAGGTCAGTTAACACCCCAGGGGCCTTTGCCTCTTGTTCCAGGGAAAAAAGGACAGGGTTTGCTTCTGAGAAGAAGGGACTCTGCAGGTGCATTTTAGGTGCTCCACCCAGATGGAACTGCTCAAGGGAATACAACATCAAGTGTTAGGTAAAAAAGGGTTTCAAAGGGATATTTTCAAAAGAAAACCTCAAAACATAGTTATAAAACTTGAAATATATCTATGCTAACCATAAATGAAATAAATATTTTAGGACTCACAGATTTTTTAGGCTTTCAGTTTCCCTATATCTGTGTTCAATCTGTCCATGACAATGGTATGACTAGCTTCAAAGACTAAAACTTCAGTGAGGATTTTAGTAAGTTTGATGTCTGAAGCCTTCAGGCATAGCCCAAGTCAATGAACAAAGAAATGATGACATTGCTATAGAATTAGGCGATGGCATGTTTGTGTCTTTTGTAGAAGTTTGCCTCTTTTTTAACAATTTGAGGGTCAAGTATTGGAAATGAACATGCTTATAAATTATGCCCTGTCTTTTTTTCTAAACATGCTGAACTTCTTGATAAAGAAGCACTTCTTGACTGCTATTAGTAGTGTTGCTTTTAATGACTGCTGCTCATTTATGCTAACAATATATTTCAACATGACCCATTCCAACACATTCCAAAGCCATGAGTTAGCCCCTCAAAGATTGATGTTGCTTCCCTAATTCTATTCCCAGAGTTATTTAGAGGATAGAACTTGACTGGAAGTCCTAAGGCAACTTTTTTAGACCTTCTATTACCTGCAATTTCATTTTCTAGCCCCTCAATCTCTTCACCCTAGACTGATCAGGAGCTACCTCATTCCGGAGGTACCAGCAGTTCTTGGCCTCCCTGGAGTCATCCATCTCCTCCAGGAGATGTCCAGGTGCTTTTCCAACATTACCTATGTTCCTTGCACAGGTTTTATTATGTTCAAGTTGTCCTGAAGGAAACTGAGGCCCAGAGACAATTGGCAGTTTCTTAAAATTGTAGCAAATGAATAAGAGTCAGGATTTGGACAGGGGTCTGCTGGACTTCCATATCTCTTTACATCTCATTGTGCTGAAATTATAAGGGCACTCAAAGGAGGATAGCACTAGTTTATGGAATAGTTCTCTTTCAGATGTAGTTGGAACAGTCAGATCTGTATGAGCACTAACGTTTCTCAGAGTTTGTGGAATTTTTCGTTCAAACTGGCACATGTTAACTGTATGCTAGTTTTTTAAAAAAACACATTATATGCAGGGGCTACTTTCTAGCCTCTGAAATGGCCAGTAGGTAATATTTAAGCTAAAATCAATATAAATGAAATGCAATAGTAATAAAGTACAAATTCAAGTATAATAGGGACTCTATAGATATTTCTCTGGAATGATTAAACAGACCATGCCTGGAATAGGTAGGAGAAACCTGGTTTTACAAATAGTATCTCCTACCTACTAAAGAATAGTCCATACATCAAAAATACAAGAGATAAGAGTTGGCAAAGATATGTAAAAATGAAAACCCTTGTCACTATTGGTGGGAATGTAAATTGGTAAGTGGCTATGGAAAACGTTACAAAAGGTCCTCAAAAAATTAAAAGAGAACTATATTATGATCCAGCAACCCCACTTCTGGATATTTAACTGAAGGAAATGAAAGTAGGATCTCAATAGACATATCTGCACTCTCATGTTCATTGAAGCATTATTCACAATAGCCAAGATTTGGAAACAACCTAAGTGTCTGTCAATAGATAAATAAAAATATGGAACTTATTTATAAAAAATTGTGTATTTGTTCTTAAATGTTTAAACTTCAGACATCTTCAAGTACTCCCCATTTGATGCAATAAACTTATTGGATATTTTTTCCATTGCTCAAAATGCTTTTTGAGCTCATTGATTTTGATGCCTTTTATTGCTTACAGCATTTTTATTTAAGATTTTATTTATTTACTTTTAGAGACAGGGGAAGGGAGGGAGCAAAAGAGGGAAAGAAACATAAATGTTCAAGAGAAACATTGATCAGTTGCCTCTTGCATGCTCCCAACTGGAAACCTGGCCTGTAACCCAGGCATGTGCCCTGACTGGGAATCAAACCAGCAACTTCTCAGTTTACAGGCTGGTACTCAATCCACTGAGCCACACCTCTCAGGGCACTTTTGTCACCTTTTGAATCACCTTCCTTTCGATTCCTTGATCAATAAGAACATTTCTGATGAGATCTTGGTTTCCCAAGTGTGTCCTTTGGAGAAGAAAACATTTTAGTAAGTAATAATAACTTGTCCCTTTGGCAGGTATAGGTTTTATTTTAAGCTAAAAGGTTAGAATTCTACTCTGGACTTACACATTTGTCTCAAAAGACAAATATGAGTGTAAGATACTGAGAGGCCTGAATGCCCAAGTCTGTATGATGAGAACCAGACCTTAGACACAAATGAATTCACAGGTTACAGGCATCTTGCAGGACACTTTGGGGTTAGCCAGATGTCCTTTATAGGTACGATTAAACCTCAAACAAAACCTTTCTTTTAAAATTTTTATACTTTGTCTGTTCTCTCTGTCTCTGTTTCTTTCTCTTCCTGTCTCTCTTTCTTTCTTTCTGTCTCTCTCTTTCACACACACATAAATACATACACAATAATGAATGAATGGATAGGAAAAAAATGTGCCAAATCCTGTAATAACAACCAAATCTACAAGAAATATTCTCTAATGAGAACATGGAACTCCCAGTTAGATGTTGGTTATTGCAAGCAACAGGAGTTGGCCATTGCAAGAATCACAGGCCAGTTTAAATGAGCTAATGTTTATCAAGCAAAAAGAGAGAAGTTGTAGTCAACATTTAGTAGTGTCTCCTGCATCCCAAAGGCAAGGATGGAGCCTGGCTTCTAGAAGGAATGGAGCCAGCCTGGGATGTTTCCTGTTAGAGTCTGAATGAGTCTCTTTTTATTTCTTGTCTCCACTTTTTGGTTTTTCTCTTTCTCTGAAAACTGGCTTTCTTTGCTTTTCTGAGTTGTATGAAGGAAAACATCCACCTCGCATCTCCCAAAACAAGGTCAAAGAAGAACAATACCTTGTGAGTTTGGACTTCAACCATAACATGTAGAAACTAGTTCTATGTATTTCAAGCTTGATGCAAAATTTTTGGGAGGGAGAATGTGAATGCTCTACCTTTCAGTCTAGTGGATACCCTTGGCTTAATCAGCTAAGATCAAGAGTATCTTGCTAGGCCCACACCTACAGAATGTCGAAGGAGGTCAGGGAAATTGGTTTGCTTTTCTGAGAAGTAGAAGCATGCAATACACTGAGTAAACACCAACACAAAGACCTATATATATTTGCAGAAAGAGTAAATGCAGCCTTGATATTCAGGATATTCAATCTGTGTCCTTAAGATGACATGGCATTCCAATCTAAGGTGTGTTGATTTAAATGATGGTATAATATGATGGCAAAATTTCATCAATCAGAATCATTTAATCACAGATGTAGCAATGCCAAGCTATCCTTATTACATTTAAAGTTGTATTTATATATTATTAGAAAAGCATTATGAAGCCCAATATGAGAAACAGGCTGAGTTTTCTTCTAAATACATTTAACCTTTATGAAATGAGCACTCCCAGAATCCATGCTTAAAACACATTTGAGTAAATAAAAGCAAAATTTACCATTAATGGGCTAGGAAAAATAGTTCTGAATTATATCATTACTTTTCATATATGCAACAATAAAGTGTTGCACTTTAAGGTAATACACACTAATACAATTCAAAGAAAATATATAAATATTGGTAGAGTGTCTCATATGGGTCTTTCTTGGTAGATGGAGATCAAGAAATGAGACTTAGAAGAGATTGTAGAGGAAGATGGAGAATTGGAGGAAGAGGAAAAAGGGGAAAGGATAAAAGGGGGAAGAAGGAGAAGAAAGGGGATTTACTCAGTGAGATCATAAAAGTAAAGCATTCAGATGCTATCCTTACTATTGAGACAGAGAAAACTTAGACAATGATGGTGCAGCATATGGCAGAGATCTGTCCTCATAGCTCTTGAGTCTGATGACTGGGAAGGTCTCCTGGAGGCTGTTCCTTGGCTACTACCCAACTATCTAGGACCTATTGCTCATTTAGCATGTGCAGTCTCTCTGTGTACAACAAGTTGGTAGAGAAACCACAATAGAGGATCTACTCTTGAAAATTCCTTTATCATCTTTGCATCAGGAATAATTCTTAGGTAGGATTTAGTCTGCTACAAGGTCTTCTTTTTTCTTTGGTCATCATTCTTGGTAACCTTATTATTGTTCCTTGGACTGAGGCAGTGAAGTAAAGAACTTCTGACAGGGTGAAGGGTAGTCATGAAGATAAGTTCAGACTTAAGTCATGTATAGCAGCTAGAATATACACTATGACACAGGTGAGGAATGGGAGTAAGGGGGATTTTTAAAAAGGGAGAAGCAACTGGCCAAGATGGAGGCATAGGTTTGTCTGACACTTTGCCTTGTCACACAACCAAAAGAAGAACAACAAATTGAAAAACAAAAATTAACCAGAACTGCCAGAAAATAAAACTGTATGAAATTCTTACAACCAAGGAGTTAAAGAAGAAATATTCATCCAGATTGGTAGGAGGGGAGGAGATGGACAGCAGGGGCAGAGAGAACATGTGGCAAGGCAGCAGCTGGCGGAGCAGGTGGTCTGACATTTACATGTGGATAAACCGGAAGGAACAACTGGGCAGCAAGACAGGGTTCCAGTTAGGAGAAATAAAACCTCAAAACATCTGACTGAAAAAACCTGTGGGGGTTGAGGTGGCAGAAGAAACTCCCAGCCTCACAGGAGAGTTCATTGGAGAGACCCACAGTGCCCTAGAACATATGAAAAACCTCTCACCTGGGAACCAGAAGGGCCCAATTTGCTTGTGGGTAGTGGAGGAAGTGACTGAAAGCCAGCAGAGAGCTGAGCAAATAGCATTGTTCCCTCTTGGACTCCTCCCCCACATACAGCACCACAATGCAGCAATGTAGGTTGCCCTGCCCTGGTGAATACCTAAGGCTACACCCCTTCCTATGTAACAGGTGTGCTGACACACACAAAAAAAATGTGTCCCAAATGAAAGAACAGATCAAAACACCAGGAAAAGTACAACTAAGTGAAGTAGAGATAGCTGAACTATCAGATGCACTGTTCAAAACACTGGTAATCAGGATGCTTACAGAAATGGTTCAGTAAGGTTGCAAAATAGAAGAAAAAGTGAAGGCTATACGAAATTAAATAATGGGAACCAAGGTGAAGGGTAAGAAACTGGGACTCAAATCAATGGTTTGGAGCAGAAGGAATTAATAAACATTCAACTGGAACAGAATGAAGAAACAGGAATTGAAAAATGAGGAGAGGCTTAGGAACCTCTAGGACAACTTTAAATGTCCCAACATCCAAATAATAGGGGTACCAGAAGGAGAGAAGGAAGAGCAAGAAATCGAAAACTTATTTGAACAAATAATAAAGGAGAACTTCCCTAATCTGGCAAAGGAAATATACTTCCAGGAAGTCCAGGAAGCTCAGAGAGTCCCAAACAAGTTGGACCCAAGGAAGCACACACCAAAGCACATCATAATTACATTACCCAAGATTAAAGAGAAGGAGAGAATCTTAAAAGCAGCAAAAGAAAAGGAGACAGTTAACTACAAAGGGGTTCCAATAAGTCTCTCAGCTGATTTCTCAAAAGAAACCTTACAAGCAAGAATGGGTGGGAAAGAAGTATTCCAAGTCATGAAAGGCAAGGACCTACCTCCAAGATTACTCTGTGCAGCATTTAGAATGGAAGGGCAGATAATGTGCTTCCCAGATGAGGTCAAGTTAAAGGAGTTCATCATTACCAAGCCCTTATTATGCAAAATGTTAAAGGTACTTATCTAAGAAAATGAAGATGATAAAAAATATGAATAGCATAATGACAACAAATTCACACCTATCAACAACCAAACCTAAAAAAACAAAAACAAAACAAAAATGGACTAAGCAAACAACTAGAACAGGAAGATTCACAGAAATAGAGATCACATGGAGGTTTATCAGCAGGGAGTATGGGAGAATGGGGGGAAAGGTACAGGAAATCAGAAGCATAAATGATAAGTACAAAATAGAGAGGGGATGTTAAGAATAATACGTGAAATGGAGAAGCCAAAGAACTTATATGTATGATCCATGGACATGAACTAAGTTGGGGGAATGATGGTGGGGGTGCGTGGTTACAGAGCAGAGGGTAATAAGAGGTAGAAAAAAAGAAGTAGAACAACTGTAATAGGATAATCAATAAAATATATTTGAAAAAGTAAAAATAAGAATGAGAAGAACAAAACGTCAAGATATTCCTGCTCTATTGTGGCATTTATTGCTGAAGGGTGTCAGCCAATATTTTTGGATTAAGCCATTCTTGAGGTTTTGGGTATAATATTCCAAAGCAGAGTTCACATTAACAAAAAGTTCTCAGGTTCAAGATGGCACAGGAGTGACTAAAATCTATACTAACCTCCTCCCAGAACCAATCTGGAATTACAACAAAATCGTAGAGAAATATCTTGAATAACCAACTGAACACTAGCTGGAGAGAAACCTTACAACTATGGACAGACAGAAGAAAACATTTCAGCATAACGTGAATGGTAGGGAGTGAGGAGGAGAGATGAGAGGGCTGCCTGTACTCCTCTGGGTGGCAGCTGAAGTGGGGTATTTTAGTGGCCAGGGGGTTCCCCCTGAGAAGTGTGGGGTTTAACTCCCAAGTGAGGTCCCCAGCCTGCAGCACCAGGGCCAGAAAGGAACCTAGATAACATCCAGCTATGAAAAAGCATCTAGGCTTCTGTATTTCAGGGAGAGATGGTTGGAGAAGCAAAGGGCCTTTTAAAGGGCCAAAGCACAAAATTTCATTTGCAGCCACTTACCCTGGGTGCCAGCAAAGGGATGCAAGAGTGGCTAGAGACATTTGAGGAGAGTCTGGGTTTGGTGGTTCTAGGGAGAGAACTGGGGGGACAGCCACTAAGATCCATGTGCTAGGTCATCCCCAATGCTGCAGGAGCCATCTCTCTCAGGCAGAACACTCCTCTCTGAATGACATCAGGATGAAGGAAAGCAATAGCCTGACCGACAGGAATCACTCTGTCAGCTGGTGGTGCTTAAGCCTGACTGCTGATCACAGGTTGATTAGACTAGCAAAAGATTGCACTAGTGGCTGATTAGTTTAACATCTAAGGAGGAAAATACAAAGAAGCAGCCAAAATAGGAAGACAAAGAACTATACCCCAAATGAAAGAACCAGAGAATTTTCCAGATGAACTAGATATATGGAAGTAAGCAATTTATCAGATAGAGTTTAGAGTAATGGTTTTAAGGATACTCAACAGCATGGAAAAAGACATAGAAACCATAAAAAAGGATCAGTCAGAAACAAAGAATGCAATATCTGAGATAAATGATATACTGGAAGGAATAAACAGTAGGTTAGATGAAGAAGAGGATCAAATCTGTGTTTTGGAAGACAAAATAGAAAAAAAAAACGATCAGGAAGAGCAGCCAAAAGAAACAAGAATTTAAAAATATGAGGAGAGCTTAAAAAATATTTTCTACAACATGAAGTGTAACAACATCTGCATCATGGAAATAACAGAAGGAGAAGAGAGTGAGCAAGGAATTGAGAACCTATTTGAAGAAATAGTGACTGAAAACTTCCCTAATCTGCTGAAAAAAAAAAAAAAGTTTCACTAGTCCAGGAAACTCAGAGAGTCCAAAACAAGTTGGACCCAAAGAGGCCTATACCAAAACACATCATAATTAAAATGACAAGGCTTAAAAATAAGGAGAGAATCCTAACAGCTGCAAGAAAAAAGCAGGCAGTTACCTACATGTGAGCACTAATTAGACTGTCATCTGATTACTCATCAGAAACATTTCAGGCCAGAAAGGAGTGTCATGAAATATTCAAGGTGATAAAAGCAAGGACCTACAACCAAGGCTAATTTACCCAGCAAGTCTATCATTTACGATCAAAGGAGAAATAAGGAGCTTCCCAGACTAGAAAAAGCTAAAGGAGTTTGTTAACACCAAACCAATCCTGTAACAAACGTTAAAGGGCAAGAAGAAGAAAGAAGAAAAAGGAGGAGGAGGAGGAGGAGGAGAGGAAGAAGAAGAAAGAAGAAGAAAGAAGAAGAAGAAGAAGAAAGAAGAAGAAGAAGAAGAAGAAGAAGAAGAAGAAGAAGAAGAAGAAGAAGAAGAAGAAGAAGAAGAAGAAGAAGAAGAAGGAGAAGAAGAAGGAGAAGAAGAAGGAGAAGAAGAAAAGAAGAGGAAGGGGAAGAAGAAAAAGGAGAAGAAGGAGAGAAGGTGGAAAAAACCTGGAAGAAAACAGTCTGGCAATAAAATGGCACTAAATACATATCTTTGATCTGAAATCCACCTCAGACTGAAAAGCACACACATTCTAAAAGCAGAGTGTTGGAAAAACATTGCATGCAAATGGAAAAGAAGAAAGAGGTAGGGTAGCAGTACTTATGTCTGACAAAATAGACTTTAAAAGTGAGGCTATAATAAGAGACACAAAAGAACACTACATAATGATAAAGGAACAATCCAACAAGAGGATACAACCCTAGTAAACACTTTTGCAACCAACATAGGAGCACCTAAATATGTAAAGCAAATCTTGAGGGACATAAAAGTAGAGATACATAGAAATATAGTCATAGTTGGGGATTTTAATACCTGTATGGCTTTGATGGATAGATCTTTCAGGCAGAAAATCAGCAAGGAGACAGCAGCCTTAAATACTAGATAAATAGATTTAATTGATATTTTCAGAGTGTTTCACTCTAAAGCATCAGAAAATACATAATTTTCAATGCAAAACAAGTCTCAATAAATTTAAGAAGATTAAATTCAAATCAAGCATCTTCTCTGACCACAATGTTAAGAAACTAGAAATCAACCACAAGAAGAACACTAAAAAACATGCAAAGCCATGGAAGCTAAATAACGTTATAAAACAATGAATGGGTCAACAACGAGATCAAGGAAGAAATGAAATGATACCTTGAAACAAATGAAAATGAGGACACAACAATCCAAAATCTGTGGGACACTGGGAAAGCAATCTTAAGAGCAAAATTCATAGCATTACAGGTCTATTTCAATAAACAAGAAAAAACTCAAATAAAACATCTAACTTTGCACTTAAAGGAACTTTAAGAAGAAAAACAAACAAAGCCCAGTGTGAGAAGAAGGAAGGAAATAATTAAGATCAGAGCAGAAATAAATGAAATAGAGTCTAAAAAATGATACAAAAGATCAGTAAATCCAAGAGCTGATTCTTTGAAAAGATAAACAAGATTGACAAATCTTTAACCAGACTCATCAAGAAAAAGTGAGAAAGGCTCTAAATAAATAAAATCAGAAATGAAAGAGGATAAATAACAACTAAACCCAAAGAAATACAAAACATTGTAAGAAAATACTATGAAATACTATATGGCAAAAAATTCAACGATCTGGTCAAAATGGATAAATTCCTAGAAACATGTGATCTTTCAAAAATAAATTAGTAAGAATCAGAGAGTCTGAACAGACAGATTACACCTAATGAAACTGAAGCAGTAACAAAAAAAAAACTCCCAACAAACAAAACCCCTGGACCAGATGGCTTCACAGGTGAATTTTACCAAACATTCAAAGAGAACTAACACCGCTCCTTCTCAAACTATTTCATAAAATTTAAGTGGCGGGAAGGCTCCCACGCTCATTTTATGAGGCCAGCATTATCCTAATTCCAAAACTGGATAAAGACACTACAAAGAAAGAAAATTATAGGCCAATATCACTGATGAATGAAGATTCTAAGATCCTCAACAAAATATTAGCAAACCAAATACATCAATGCATCAAAAAATCATACACCATGATCATATGGGACTTATTCTAGGAAAGTAAGGGTGGTATATCATCTGCAGATCAATAAATCTGATTTACCACATAAACAAAAAGAAGGATAAAAACCACATGATTATATCAGTAGATGCAGAAAAAACTTTTGATAACATCCAACATCCGTTTATGATAAAACTTCTCAGCAAAGTGGGGATAGAGGGGACAATCTAAACATAATAAAGGCCATATGTGACAAAGCCACTGCCAACATGCTCAATGGACATTCCCCTTTAGATCAGGAACAAGACAGGGATGTCTGCTTTCATTTGTCTTACTCAACATAGTACTGGAAGTCCTAGCCACAGCAATCACACAAGAAAAAGAAGTAAAAGGCATCCAAACTAGAAAGGAACAAGTAAAACCACCTTTATTTGCAGATGGCATAATACTATATATAGAGAACCCCGAAGAGTCCACCAAGAAACTACTTGAACTGATAAATGAATTCAGCAAAGTAGCAGGATACAAAATTAATATTCAGAAATCAGCTGTATTTTTGTATGCCAGTAATGAACTAACAGAAAAGGAAATTAAGAAAACAATCCCATTACAATTGCTTCAAAAATAATAAAATACCCAGGAATAAACCTAACAAAGGATGTAAAAGACCTTTACTTGAAAAAGTATAAGACATTGAAGAAAGAAATTGAAGAAGATACAAATAAGTGAAAGCACATACCATATTCATAGATAGGATGAATTAACATCACTAAAATGTCCATACTACCCAAAACAAGGTGGCAGGGTGGGGTACAGATATGGGGTTGAGGGGTTGAGCAAGAAAGAAAAAGAATTCATGGACATGGACAACAGGTGGTGATTGCCAGGGGTAGGGGAGTATAAGGGGACTAAATGGTAATGGAAAAAATATAATGAAGATTATATATTCAAAAAATAAATTAAATAAAAAAGTTCTAAAGAGAAAGCTCTAGTTACCTGGGCTTCGAAGGAAAGATGAGTAAAGCTGAGATGATCTTTCTGAAAAGGTCCTTTTTTGGTAATGTTCTCAATGTTGCAAGACTTGGAACTTGAAAAGATTCTTCTATGTGACTGACTTCTTGGGAAATTGGCTACATAACATGGATAGGGAATGGAATAAAATCAAGGATAAACAAGTAGACAACAAGGACAAGTCAAAAAATATAGTGTCTTAATTTCCAACCACTAGCTTTGTTTTGAGGGATGAATTAAAATGTTTAGATCAGTGGTTTGTAATTTCAAAAGAATTAACACTCTTTTTCTTAATAAATATTTTATAACATTCTCTTGACTATCCTATAATGAAATTTACTGATCACATAACCAACCTACACATGATATTAAAACTTTAGCTATATAATACTAACCATAATATGAAGGAGGAATGGAATCATTCTATCTTTAGTCCATTATGTACATAGGTGGGCCTGACTGAATTAGGCAACATGGAGAAGCTGTTAGATGCAACGGCACACAAAAGAGTCTGTAACCTGGCAGTGTGAGTGCAGATGGAAACAGTTTGTGTCTCTCTTAAAACTCAAACGTCATGAGTGTCATTGCTTTCCATGATGTGATTTCATTCTGTGGTGAAAATCTTTTTAAAGTTCCAGAAAAAAATAAAGTTCTACTTCCCCTTAATTTTCATTGTAGCTGCATTTCTGGAAAATTCAATACACACTAAAACTGTACAAAAAGTACTTTTGGTATCTATGAAAAACAGAGTTATGTTCCAGGGTCAGATTTTACCTGCATTTTGGTCTGATGGAATATTTGAAAGTTTTGTAGAATGGAGGACAGTTTTTTTTGTGTGGCAATGTCCTGGTTACTATAGAACCTCTAGTAGCCTCAACTTCTGTCCACAAAATAAAGCACACTTCTGAAACAGACAACCCCAAATACTTCCACCTGTACTTAAAACTTCCCTAGTGTCTATCCCACTCCTCTGTAGACCCCTATCACATAGACGTGGGTTGGAAGGGCCCTCAGGGGTCTTATTGTCTTGCTGGTTACCAAGTGTTTGTCTAAGGAGTAGTTAGTAGCTCTTTAAACATACAGGTTCCCAGGTAAAATCCAGAGAGTCTGTTCAGGAGGTAGAGCTTTAGAAGGTTAAGGAGACTCTGTAGGAGAGCCAGGTATGAGGGCCACTGATTCAGCCATTTCTCTATTTGATTCATAATGGGGGTTTTCCATAACTGGGACTGGTGGTTTTGAAAGAGGAGAGTTTTAGTGTCAGGTCTTCTCCCAGTTCATTTATTAGCCCAGAAAGCAAGCCATGCATTGGAGCAGGTTGTCTAAGCTTCTACATAAATCCTTCTTTTGGGTCTTGGGTGTGGCAGCCTGGAAGATGATTGGTTGGTAAGTTGGACTTCAGCTTTCTCTGCTTTTCTCCTTCTCATATGCAGACCCCTAACTTTGTCAAGAATGAGAAACACTTTCTCCAGCTCTCCATCTTTTGATATTCCATTAGCTTAGTCAGCTTTCCATCTACATGTAGAAAGATCCAAGACAGGAAAGTTATCCTAAATCTAATAACCTGCATATATGCATTGATAGGGCATGGCAAGACAAAATAAAAATGGTAGAGAGAACAGATAACTGTTGTGAAAAAGTTAGGGTAAAGAAGATAAAGTATTATTAATGGAAAGGATAAACCACACTGAAATCAGTACAAGGACTTTCAATGCGCAGATTTAAGTGATTCGTTCATTCACTTAGTCAGTCAGTCAGTAAATAATTTAAATGCACTTAGCACATTCAGACTTTCTTGCAGACAGTGATAATACAGCAGTGAGCAAAACAGGCCCAGACTCTTCCCTCATGGTGCTCACATTCTGTAGAGACAAATAGTTAATAGACAAGAGCACAAAACACGGCAGTAAGTTAGGTGGTGACATGTGCTGTGAAGGGCCAGGAAAGACTTCAGATGGGGATGTTTTGGCGTGTGCACGTGAGTGCACATGTGCATGTGTCATCTAGTGGCTTGTGATACTATTTGGCAAGGAGGAGAGTAATTGCTTTGGCAATAGCGATCTGAAGTTTAGCAGTGTAGAAGGGATCAGGAAAGAGATATTCCAGTTGTTAAGACAGGAAGTGATTCAAGTCTGGGTAAAACTTTTTAACAATGAAAAAGAAAAAGAAACAGAACCACTGTGGCATGGTAATAATTAAATTTCTGCATTGACGTAAGGAGTGTTGAGAAACTTGTGGTTGCAAAGTGACCCTTCATTTCCTCCAAGTCTCTCATTACCTCTGAGTACTTTTCAGATTTCAGTTCCAGATAGTCCTTCACAGTATTGACTAAGTTCACTCTCCTATCACACAGAGACCAAGTTATTCATACATTTTACACTCGGTTACTTTAGAATTGAGTGTTTGTGAAGAAACACCCTGATGTTTAAAAGTGTTTTTTGTTGGCATTTTTGGAATGAGGGATTTATCAGCTGTGTTGATTAGTGTAACGCTTTTAACCAGAAATACTGATCCACTCTTTTCCAGAAAAATCCCATCACATTAGGAGTTTATGCCTAATAAAACTTCTGAGCATGATACAAGATGTCCTATTAAAACAAAACATCTAACTTCTTATCAGATATAAAGTAGGTGCTTTGTGTTTTTACATTTCCTTCGTACATAAATGATCAATTATTACCATGGATCAGGTGAATAGTAGGGATATGTGGTGAAATAAACTGGAAATGGCACTGGCAGTTTTGCACACCATTTGAAAAATTCAGGTGGGACCTGTGCTATGAGAAAGCAGTTACGATCTCAGCGGTGTTAGGGCATGATTCCTTATGGGTGAAGGTTATAGAGGTTGCTGTTCTGTGAAACATCACTTCAGAGCCTGGGTAATAGGTGAAGCTGCTGGTGTGAGTACTCTCCCTTCAGCCTTTTTGATTTGCTCTTTGTCTTTGCTCCTGGGAGGATGTTTCCATGAACTACAGTGTTCTTCAGAGAACTGCAAAAACTTTTTGTAGAACAGAAGAAATTCTCACACTTTTGATCTAAGAACTCATTCACACTCTTACAAATTATTGAGAGCTTTAAAAAAAATTGTTTCCATAGTCAACTCTATTGATATTAGCTAGATTAGAAATGAAAACAAATTTAGAAGTAAATTTATTGATCATTTAAAGTAACAATAAATTCATTACTTTGAACATAACATTATTTTCTTACAATATGTAAATATTTATTTATTTATTTGCTTTTTGTGACTATATTCTTTGGTAGAATACAGCTTCCACAAGACCAAGAATTTTTTTAATTTAAATTATTTTATTGTTGTTCAATTACAGTTGTCTGTATTTTCTCTCTACCCCTTCCCCACCCCTCCAAACCCATCTGCCTCCCTTGCTTCCACCCCCCACCCTTGGTTTTGTCCAAGTGAACATACCATTATTTTTATAAAATATATATTTTGAAAACAAAAATTAGAAAAGTTCTTGTGCATTAAACCTTTGAGATATATATCATATAGGCTCTGACAATGTACAACTGTGAGGGAATGTGCAGGAAGAAGGCACATAATATTTTTGAATTATTATTAAAGTAGTTTTGATTCATGGACCCTTGTGAAAGAGTCTCAGGGACCTTTGAGAGCTGCTCATGTAGAATATCTTTTTCTTTTTAACATTTTTAAAACATTCTTAGAATTTCCTCTCAACTTCTCCCTTCTGATGGCTGTATTTAACCAACTAATCACAGTTGCTAGTAATTTGTTCTTCAAAAGTCTTGGGTTTGGGAAACCTCGAGATAGAGGACTGTGTTCTTTGGACTTCATATATCTCCATCCTTTCCCCTTTTTTCCTTTCTTCCCTCCCTTCTCCCTTTCCTTCCTTCCATCTCTTCTTCCTTCTCAATTATTCTGCCTTCCCACTCTTGGTGGCACACATTGGGCACACTTGCCTCCAGGCTGGTGCCTCACAGTGGGTCCGTCTGCCTTTGGGGCCATTGCTAAGCTGTTCCTTACCTGGCATTATTCTCAATTCACTTCCTCAAAAGTCTTGGTCTTGGCTAACATTTGTTAATTCTGAGTTACATTTTATAAATATTTTAAAAGGTTTTCCAAGCAAAATTAAAAGAAACATGTTTTGAAATGTGTAAAGAATTTTAGGCATGTTTACAGCCAACTTTGGAAACTATGTAGACAAATTCTGTTGCCTGCCAAAATTGAGTAACAGGGATTTGCTTTCTTACCACAGACAGCCTCCCAAACCATATAACATACATGAAACTAGAGTGTTTCAGATGCTGGAAACTAGCCAATGAAGGACAGTGATCCCTAAGAGACAGGAACCAAATGAGGTGAGCCCTACTATTGCTCCTGCTTACTGACTTAAAAGAATGTCCAGGCCATGAAAGAGTATACAGCCATTTCCACAGGGAAGGGTGACCCAGACACAACTCAGAAATCTTCCTGAATTGATGAGACAGAGCTGAGAGCCAAGGAAGAGCAAGTGGCTCCAGGTCACAGGAAGTATGCTGGATAGGAGAAAGCTGCAATTAGAGAAAACTTCACATATGTAGAGGGTCTCCTTTAAGAATCTGGCAGTGTACCAATCAGTACGTGTGGGTGAGGAAGCTACCTGAGGCCAGAAAAAGAACTACCCTAAAGTATTAGATTAAACAATAGACAGTATACTAGGCCAAGAATAATTTCTATTCCTACCTGCCAGACTAGAAAACTTCATAGTTCACATGCATTTGGTGGAAGACTAAGAAGAATCATGCTTCAGCAGTCAGACAAAAATGAGCCCAAAATATGTGCTGCAGTGGACCTGCCTAAGAAATCATAAAAGCAAAACGCAAATAACCATAGTATTTCTAAGAACTCAAATGTATCCCAGAACACAAAAATATCCAGCCTCCAAAAAGTTAAAGTCTGCAATGTTTGGCATGTAATAAAAAATTACCATGTGTGCAAAGATTGGGAAAACAAGGAGAAAAATCAATCACAATCAAATAAAAACACACATGTGTTAAAATTAGCAGGTGAGGACATTAGAACAGTTATTATAATTGTATTCCATATGTTCAAAGAGCTATGCAGATAAAGGTAAAAACCCTAGACCCACGTCTAACTTGTAGAGATAAAAGCTAGAATATCTAAAAAATATACTGAATGAGATTAATAACAGATTAGACACTGCAGAAGAATAGATTAATAAATTTAAAGACAGCAATAAAAACTGTCAAAATGAAACACAGAGGAGGAAAAACAAAGTATCAGTGAACTGTAGGACAATTTTAAGCACCCAAGTACACATGTAATTCAAGTCCCTAAAAGGAAGAAGGGGGAGGTGACAGAAGAAATATTTGAAAATAATGGGCAAAACTTTTCAAATTGGATGAAAATTGTAAACCCACAGATCCAAGAAGCTCAATAACCCCCAAGAAACAGAAAGAACATTACACCAAGCTTCATTATAATCAACTTACTTAAAGTGAGAAAGGAAAAAAGTCTTAAAAGCAGTCTGAGAAAAAACAGAAGCAGAATGACAAAACAGATTTCTCATGGAAACAATGCAAGCTAGAAGACTTAGAACCTTTATTCTAAAGTACTGCAGGAAAAAATGATCAATCTAGAAACTTATACACAGTAAAAATATCCTTTAAAGTAGGGCAAAGTTAAAGTGTTTCAAATATTAAAAAGGTGAATTCATCATCTGCAGATCTGTACTACAAAAATATTGAGTGAAATCCTTTGGCAGAAGAAAAATGAAAAAAGCTCTGGATCTGTCCAAAAGAATAAAGAGCACAAGAAATGGCAATGATGTTATTACATAAATTTCTTTAAAAGAAAATGATCTCTTTAAATAGAAGTGATAGTAGTATAGTATGAGGTTGATAACATATGTAAAAGTAAAATGAATGACAAAAATAGCACAAAGGCCAAGGAGGGAGAAATGGAAATATAGTATTGTAGGGTTCTTATATACGAATTGATATATCACTAATGGAGAAATTTTCAACACTAAATATCTAATTAAAAAAGCAAAAAAAGTATCAAATGAATGACTTCAGCCTCTACCTTAAATAACTAGAAAAAGAATAAATTACACCCAAAGCAAACAGAGGAAAGAAAAAAATAAAGATCAAAGAAGAAAGCAATTAAGTAGAAAATAGAAATATAATAAAGGCAATCAGTGACCAATAGCTCAATCTTTGAGAAGATCAATAAAATTAACAAATATCTAGCAAGAATGTTTAGGAATTAGCAGGGATTAGATGATATCACTGAACTACCTACAAATATTAAAAGGATAATAACAGAATATTAAGAATAAAATTATGCAAAAAATTGAAGCTGAGGTGAAGTGGACAAATTATTTGAAAGACACCTAACTCTAGAAGAAATAGATAACTTGCATAGCCCTCTATCGATTAAAGAAATTGAATTTGTAGTTAAGAATCTTCCTCCAAAGAATACTTCAGGCTCAAATAATTTCCTTGTTGAATTCCAGCAAACACTTAAGGAAGAGGCCCTAAACTGTCCAGACTCTATTCTAAAGCAGCAATGTCCCTTAGAACAGTTGGCAGTGGTGGAGACGTGCAATGGTTGTACTGTTCAATACGGTATCCACTAGTGATATGTGGCTAGTGGAATTCAGGAACTGGATTTTTAAATTTTATTTGATTATAAATAATTTTAAAAGCTTCATGTTTCTAGAAGCTACACAAACAGATAACAGATCTAAAAGGAATATGCCTTCTGAGAGCCCATACATAAGTCATACTCAGGGAAACTTCTGTGTTTCCTGACCAAAGTCTGGTCCAGTCTGGATCCTGAATCTTTTATGCCATTATTGGGTAATTGTGATCGTAGGCTGCTACTGTTGCCACTCAAGTCCCAGTGACATTGGCCTCCTATGCCAGCTATATGCTGGACAGTAAGCTGGGCTCATCAGCAGATCTAACTGTCCCAGAGTAGGAACAAACCAGCATCCACCATCCAGGCTCTTAATTCAGTGAATTAATATGAGGATCCCAGAGGTGAAGAAGGAATCACTGGATCCTTGGCCTCTTCTCCCAACTCTTGAACGCAAGGCTGAGAACTATCCAGCTCTCATCCTCCCTCAGAG
Organism: Tonatia bakeri; assembly: GCA_004024845.1. Lineage (NCBI taxonomy): Eukaryota > Metazoa > Chordata > Mammalia > Chiroptera > Phyllostomidae > Tonatia > Tonatia bakeri. The sequence goes on from PVIA01005528.1 coordinate 20,382, forward strand.
CAGTCATGGAAAACAGTAATTATTGATGAACAGTAGTTCACTTGCTGAGTTATTTGTTCTGAGGAAAGAAGGGAGAAAGGAATCTTTAGTTAAGTGTTATCATAATCTTTGGACATTAGGTAAATGATTCAACAATATGACATTCTTGAGTCTGACCAGATTTTTCCTCTGCTTCTGTTGTCAGAAGTAGTGACCTACTCTTTACCCTTTCAATTACTTTTGCTAAGGGAGGCTTATTTCTCAAGGGTTGCACTATGTCTTGGAAAATCATAAAATAACAGCTCTAGAGACTAAATTATTCTTGCAGTTAACATTTGTTGAAAAGAACAAGGTTATAGTTTCTTCTTTCATTCTAAAAATGTTTGTCTAAAAATTCTAAGTATGTTTAAAGCTAAGTTTATTTGGTCATCCTCTAACTCTCATTTTTCCTTCATTTGCTGGTGAGATAGTCATAATAATAATTTTCAAGAAGTCCTCTGTAACTGGGCAATGTTCAGAAGTGATGATAGAGGTGTCAATTTAATTCTGAGAGATCTTGCATGATAGGCTTACTCCATATGGTACAGCTTGGGCCATGGAGAATCATGACACATTTCCAAGTATGGTCACTGCTTTCTAATCTATTATTGAGCTACAAACACAGCGACTTAAAACAGCACTAATATTATTATCTCTCATGGTTAAATGGGACTCAGCTGGTGGTTCTCCTTTGGAGAGTGGCAGTGCACTCTTACAACTGGAGTTGGTTTCGGCTGTCAGCTGGGCTGTGGACAGCAATGCCTCCATGTGGCTTGGGATTTCTAATAGTATGGTGGTATCAAGATAACTATACTTCTTACTGACAGCTTTAAGCACTAAGAGTGAGTGTTTCAAGAAGCCTGGGAAGGTTTTGATGATCTGGACTCAGAAGTCCCAGAATGTCAATTCCACTTTATTCTATTGGTTGAAGTTGATTGAATAAGTCACTGAGGCCACTCCCTGATTCAAGGGGAGGGAAATTAGGCTTCACCTCTTAACTAGAGGAAAGGAGAAGAATTTTCAGCCATCTTTAACCTACTACAGTGATCATATTAAAAGGAAACCATTTAGAGAAAATATATTGGCAGTTATATTCAGAAAAAATCAAAGAGTTGAAAGGTTGCAATGTCAAAGTCTGGACATTGGAAAGTGTTGTGGGAAAGAAAAAGTGGAAAAACTTAGAGACAAATTGCAGAAACTTGCAGAGAACCAAAGACAGTGAGGCTGTATGGAATTATAAGGGAAAGAATATTATATTTAATAATGACTATGGAAGGCAGTACTCTTATTATGTGCCTCACATATGACTAAGCACAAAGGTTTTAATAGGCCTCTCTTGGATGATGTGGGTAAGCTCATAAACCTTTTTTAAATTAAATTTTATTTGGATGACATTGGTTGATAAAATTACATAGGTTTCAGGTATACAGTTCTATAATACATCATTTGTATATTCTATTGTGTGTTCATCATCTCAAGTCAAGTCTCCTTCCATCACCATTCATCTCCTGTTTACCCTCTTCCACCTTCCCACCTCATTTCCCTCTTATAATTACCATACTATATCTTTTTTTGCTTAGTACCTTTACCTTTTTCATTCAGCCCCCAACCCCTTCTCCTCTGACAGCTGTCAGTCTGTTCTCTGTATCTGTGAACCTATTTCAATTTTGTTTATTTTGTTCCTTAGATTCCACATATAAGTAAAATCATATGGTAATTGTCTTTCTCTTGCTGGTTTATTCACCTTAGCATAATACTCTTTAACATCCACCTATGCTGCCTCAAAAGGTAGGAGTTCCTCCTTTTTATGGGTGAGTAGTATTCCATTTTGTAAATGTACCACAGCTTTTTTACCACTCATCTACTTATGGGATTCCAAATCTTGACTCTTGTAAATAACACTGCAGTGAACGTAGGAGTGCATATATTCTTTTGAAATAGTGTTTCAGGTTTCTTTGTATATATTCTCAGAAGTGGAATTGCTGGGTCATAAAGCAATTCCATTTGTAATTTTTTGAGGTAACTTTATACTGCTTTCCACAGTGGCTGTATCAATCTGCATTCCTACCAACAGTGCATCAAAGTTCCCTTTTCTCCACATCCTTGCTAGCACTTATTTGTTGATTTGTTGATAGACATTCTGACAGGTATGAGGTGGTATCTCATTGTGGTTTCAATTTGTATTCCTCTGATGATTAATGTCATTGAGCATCTTTTCATATGTATATTGGTTATTCATCTGTTCTCTTTAGAGAAGTGTCTATTTAGGTCTTTTGCCTATTCCTTAACTGGATTGTTTGTTTGTGTTGAGTTTTTTAAGTGCTTAAAAACTTTGGATATTAAGCCCTTATCAAATATATTGGCTAGTATCTTCTCCCATTTAGTGGGTTGTATTTTCATTTTGTTGATAGTTTTCTTTGCTGTACAAAAATGTTTTAGTTTGATGTCTCATTTGTGTATTTTTTGTTTTGTTTCCCTTCCCTGAGGTGATATATCAGAAAAATTATTGCTATGAGAAATGTCCAAGATTTTACTGCCTATATTTTATGTTAAATTTTTATGGTTTCAACTCTTACATTTAAATCTTTATTTCGTTGTGTGTCTATTCTTGTGTATAATGTGAGGAAATGGTCTAGTTTCATTTGTTACATGTATCTGTCCAATTTTTTCAATACTATTTATTACATAGACTGTCTTGGCCCCATTGCATGTTTTTGCCTCTTTTGTCAAATATTAATTCACTATAAAGATGTAGGCTTATCTCTTGGCTCTCTATTCTGTTCTATTGATCTATGTGTGTGCTTTTATGCCAGTACCATGCTGTTTTGCATACCGTGGCCTTGTATATTTTGATATCAGGTAGCATGATTCTTCCAACTTTGTTTTTCTTTCCCAAGATTGCTGTGGCTATTCAAGGCCTCTTTTGGTTCCATATAAATTTTTGGAATAATTTGTTCTAGTTCTGTGAAATATGGCATTGGTATCTTGATAGGAAGTATGTTGAATTTGTAGATTGCTTTGGATAGCATGGGCATTTTAATGGTGGTGTTAATTCTCCCTATCCATGAACATGGTACGTGCTTCCCACTATTTGTATTGTCTTCAATTTCTTTCTTCAGTGTCTTGTAATTATTTAAGTACAGCTTTTTTACATCCTTGTTGATTTTATTCCTAGGTATTTTTTCATCCTTGGTTGAATTTATTCCTAGGTATTTTATTCTTTTTGAAATAATCGTGAATAGAATTGTTTTCTGAGTTTTTCTTTCTGATAGTTCATTATTGGTGTAAAGAAAGGCAACTGATTTCTGGATGTTTACTTTGTATCCTGCTACTTTACTGAATTCATTCATCAATTCTAGTAGGGTTTTTTTTTTTTGGTGGAATCTTTAGGATTCTTTATGTTCAGTATCATGTCTTCTACAAATAATGACAGTTTTACTTCTTTTTTTTCCAATTTAAAAGCTTTTTATGGCTTCTTATCTGATGGCTGTGGCTAGCACTTCCAGTACTATATTGAATAAGATTGGTCAAAGCAGATATTCCTGTCTTTTTCGCATCTTAACAGAAACACTTGTAGCTTTTACCCATTGAGTATCATGTTGACTCATACTCAATGGTTTGTCATATGCAGCCTTTATTACATTGAGATATGTTCTTTCTATTCCCACTTTGCTGGGAGGTTTTAATGTAAATGGGTGCTGGTTTTTATCAAATGTTTTTTCTGCATCTATTGACTTAATCATGTAATTGTATCCTTCATTTTGTTTATGTGGTGTATCACATTTATTAATTTGCAGATATTATACCAACCTCACATCCCTATGACATTTTAAATGTATTGCTAGATTTGGTTTGCTAATATTTTGTTGAGGGTTTTAGCATCTATGTTCATTAAGCCTATAATTTTCTTTCTTTGTAATGTCTTCATCTATTTTTGGAATTAGGATAATGCTGGACTCATGAAATGAGCTTGGTAGCCTTCCCTACTCTTAAAATTTTTGGAGTAGTTTGAGAAGAATAGGTGTTAGTTCATCATCAATTTTTTTTTCTTTTTTTTTAAGATTTTATTTATTTATTTTTGGAGAGGGAAGGGAGGGATGGAGAGAGAGAGAGAAACATCAATGTGCGGTTGCTGGGGGCCACAGCCTGCAACCTAGGCATGTACTCTGACTGGGAATCGAACCTACGATGCCTGTTTCGCAGCCTGCGCTCAATCCACTGAGCTACACCAGCCAGGGCCATCATCAAATTTTTGATAAAATTTACCTGTGTAGTGATCCTGTCCAGGACTTTTGTTTGTTTGGAGTTTTTTGATTACTATTTTAATATCACTAATTGTAATTAGTCTATTCAGATTTTCTGTTTCTTTCTGATTCAGTTTTGGAAGATTATAAATTTCTAGAAGTATACCCATTTTGTCCAGATTGTCCAATTTGTTGGCATATACTTGTTCATAGTATATTTTTTACATTTTTTGTATTTCTTCGGTATCAGTTGTTATTTCTCTTTCATTTCCAACTGTTTGTGTCTTCTCTATTTTGTCTTGATGAGTCAGGTTAAATGTTTGTGAGTCTTATTTATCTCTTCAAGGAATAAGCTCTTGGTTTCATGGAAATTTATATATATATTTTGCACTCTATTTTGTTAATTTCCACTCTGATCTTTATTGTTTCCTTCCTTCCAGTCACTTTGGCCTTTTTTGTTGTTGTTGTTCTTTTTAAAGTTCCTTTAAGTGTAAAGTTAGATTGTTTATTTCAGATTTTTTCTTGATTCTTGAAATAGTCCTGTAATAGTATGAATTCTCCTCTTAGGATGGCTTTCACTGTCCTACATAAATTTTGGGTTGTTTTGTTCTTACTTTTATTTATTTCAAGGTACCTTTTGGTTTCTTCCTTAATGTCATTGTTAACCCATTCATTGTTCAGTAACATGTTATTTAGCTTCCATGTCTTTCTGTGTTTTTAAATTTTTTTCTTGTGATTGATTTCTAGTTTCATGCTATTATGATCAAGAAGATGCTTGGTATAATTTCAATTTTTTCAAATTTGTTAAGACTTTTTCTGTGTTCTAACATGTGATCTATCCTAGAAAATGTTCCATGTACATTTGAAAAGAATGTATATTCTGCTGCTTTGGGGTGAAATGTTCTGAAGATATCAATTAAATCTATCTACTGTAGTATGTCATTTAAGGCCACCATTTCCTTGTTGATTTTCTGTTTGGAAGATCTACTCATCAATGTTAATTGGTTGTTAAAATCCTTATTACGACTGCATTACTGTCAATCTCTTTCTTTTTGTTCACCAATATTTCTTTACATATTTAGGTGCTCCTATGTTTGGTGCTTAAATGTTTACAAGGGCTGTATCCTCTTATTGAATTGTTCCCTTTATCATTATGTAGTGTCCTTCTTTGCTGCTTACTATAGTTTTTGTTTTAAAGTCTATTTTGTCAGATATATTATTATTATCCCAGTTATTTTTATTTCCATTTGCATTATGTATCTTTTTTCATCCCTTTACTTTTACTATGTGTGCTTTAGTTCTGAGGTGGGCCTCTTGTAGACAGCATATATGTGGATCTTACTTCCTTATCCATTCAACTGTGCTACATCTTCTGATTGGAACATTGAAGTCATTTACATTTAAGGTGGTTATTGATAGATACATATTTATTGACATTTTATTCTTTAGCTTTCTTCTTCTTCTCCCTGTAAGAAGCCTCTATAACATTTCTTGTAATTATGGTTTGGTCGTAACTAATTCCTTTAGCTTTTTCTTCTTTGGGTAGCTCTTCATTCCTCCTTCAATTTTAAATGATTACCTTGCTGGGTATAGTAGTCTTGGTTGTAGGTCCTTGCTTTTTATTACTTTGAATATTTCATGCCGGTCCCTTCTGGCCTTTCTTTTGAGAAATCAGCTGACAGCCTTATGGGAAATCCCTTGCAGGTAACTAATTGCCTATCACTTGCTGCTTTTAATATTCTTTTATTGTCTTTAAGCTTTGACATTTTAATTACGATGTGTTTTTGTGTGGGCTTCTTTGGGTTTATTTTGTTTGGGACTCTCTCTGCTTCCTGGACTTGTGTGTGTTTTTTACTTCAGCAGGTGGGGAAGTTTTCAGTCATTGTTTCTTCAAATAGGTTCTCAATCTCTTGCTCTCTCTCTCTTCTCCTTCTGGTACCCCTATGATGTGGATATTGTGATGTGCTATGTTGTCACAAAGTTCCCTTAAACTATCCTCATTCTTTTACATTCTTTTTTCTTTTTGCTGCTCTGATTGGGTGTTTTCCCACCTTATCTTCCAAATCACTGATTTGATCCTCTGTTACATGCAAGCAACTATTTATTCCTTTCAGTGCATTCTTGTTGTGAGATATTGTATTCTTCATTTCATATATTGGATTTTTATCTCAAATTGGTCCTCTTTTATGATTTTTATGTCCTTTTTCATGCTGTTGTATTTCTCACTAAGTTCTTTGAGCACCTTATAACCATTACTTTGAACTCTATATCTGATAAATTGCTTGCCTCCATTTCATTTAGCTCTTTTTCTTGAGATTTCTCCTGTTCTTTCATTTGGGGCCTCTTTCTTTGTCTCCCCATTTTGGCTGCCTTTTTATGGTTGTTTCTATGTATTAGATACATCTGCTATGACAGCCAATTTCATTGGGGGTGGCTTTACGTAGTAGGTGTCCTGTGGGATACAGTGACACAGTCTCCTGATCACTTGAGCTGGGTGCTCCTGGAATGTCCCTTGTGTGGGTTATGTGGGTCCTTCTGTTATAACTGACTCTTGATGGCTATTGGCCCATTTGTGTGTGGGATCAACCTTCTGGCTGGCTGACTGTGAGGCTTAAACCCAACCATAGTATGTGAGCTGCTGTACAGGTGCTGAACACCCAAAGTGGAATTCGCCTCAGCAGGGTTTGGTGCTTGCCAAGATCTCCCTTTGGATATGCTGGTTTTGAAGCTTATTGGATTCTGCTCTGATATTGTCTGAATTTGGCCACTGGATGTGTTGGTTCTGGGATACTTAGGAGGGACTCTGGTGCAAGCCAATGTCAGATGCTGTCTTTGCCTGCTACAAGCAATCCACAGTTTGTGGCTGCCTCTGCTGGGCTTGTTTGCATTTGGGAAGAACCAGGCAGCACACCTAGCCTGGCTTTTACGAGCACCAGGTTTAGGAGCAGCTCACCAAAAGTCCCAAGGCTCTCCAAAATCCACCTCTGGCTGCCTCTGGCTGCCAGCTGCCTGTTAGTTTCTGTTACTAAAAGAGCCTCTGGTGGAACTGCGAGGATGAGGCTGGTGGATCTCCCCTGAGGGATGTGCTAGTCAGCTTTCAGAGGAGGAAGTGGGCATGGTCCTCACCACAGAGCCACACAACTCAGCCTGACCCCAAATTTGTCCAGACCTCTGCATGGCAGAGCTGCTAGGAGTCAGGCAGCTGGGGTCTCTGTTGCTTGGAGGCTGATTCTACCAGATGCCAGGATGGTGGTTCTGTTGGATCTCCCATGAGAGGAAACTGACAGTCAGGTTCATAGGAAAGTGGGGAGCCAGACAACTCAGTCACTGACATCCTCTGAGTCTGCCCAGACCTCTAGAACCTGGGCAAGACAACTGACTCCTCAGCAGGGCCTAAATTCTTCAGGGTGGGGTGAGACGGAATCCAGAGAGTGGGGCCATTGCTTTTCCCCAGGGTGATGCCACAGAGAAGAGAGTGCTTCACCCAGGAAAGACGGTGACTGCAATATAGGAACATGACTCAGCACAGGGATCTTGGTCCCCCTAGGTTTCTCCCCAGAACAACAAACCCAATACTCTCCTCACACAACTCTAGTGTGCTTTGTCCACTCCCTGCCAGGACCCAGAGTGAATTGTAGAGAGCCATTCAGGGTGAAGGGCCAAGAAAATTTTCTGTGTTGGCCCTTTAAGAGGGTGTCTGTGTCTCCAGTGGACTCCTTTCACTTTCTGGTGGATATAAATTCTGCTTTTCATACCCAGATGTTATGTGGGTACCTCTTCCTGGCTCTGGTGCTCTGGGCTAGGGAGCCTAGCTTGGGGTTTAGGTCCCACACCTCTCAGGGGATCCTCTGCAGCTAAGATATTCCTCTGGAACCTGAGCTGCTGCTCATGGGAGCAGAACCAGCCTTTTCCACATCTCCACTCTTCCTATCAGTCTCAATGTGACTTCTTCTGTAAATACTTGGTTACAAGACTCCTCTTCATCTAGTCTTCAGTTCACTAGTCAGGATGATTGTTGTTTAATTTAGTTGTAATTCCAGTTTGGTCCTGGTGGAGGTGAATGAAGCTTCCACCTACTCTGCCACTGTCTCAAAGAAGAAAAAAATAATGGCTCATAAGCCTTTTGGATGGCAATGGATGATTTGGTTATGTTTGCTTTTCATTTCATGTGTTGAAGCAATCATCATAGCAAAGACTGTTGGCAGAAGAGAAGGTCTATTAGTCCAGTTCTGCTAGATGCAGCAGTTCTTAGAGGTTACTAATTCAGTTTCCTCTGGAACTTGCTGTGCTGTTTCTGTGTTAGCATGGGAAAAAATAAGGTGCAAGAAGCCTCTTTCATTCATTTGCCACATTGAGCATTATTAAAGCTGAAATTAGAACAACACATTGTCTGGGCTTCCCACCATGTCCATCTTTTCTTCCACTGCTCCCAAAGGAGGTTAAGAAAAAGTTTATTGCCCATGGCATTCTTCTCATACTTCATAGTTTCTCAGCAGCTCTCACCTAGTTCACATGTGATCTTCTGATTTGTTGAGGTCTTGACAATCAGAAGAGCCTAAATAGAAAGATGGTCATAGAAGCACACATACAACGGCTTAGAGAAAGGGGAGGTGATGAGCTGATTAAAACTGAGAATTTGCAGTGATGAAAAACTACTAAAAGGCCCAGATTCAAAAAGTGGTTATTTGGAGGTCAGCAGATGGAAAATGTGAAAGGTGCAGAAAACTAGGCTGTATAAGGAAGTCCTTCTAGGGCAGTGGTTTTCAAATCTACCTCAGGGGACACTGCAGCTCTGTGAGTGGCCACTAGCAGTTCCATAAATAACAAACAAAACAGCTGTAGCAAAAATCTTGGAGGCCCTATGAACAAAAATGTTATTTTTTTAATTTTCCACAATTAAAGGCAATTTGGCTCATGAGTCTTCATCTCCATCTGGTGCCAGGAACAAAAAAGATCTTGCCAATTCAGAGTTGTTTAGACTCCACTGGTTCAAGACTCAGTCTCCTTAGGGCAACATCACAATCTATTCAAAATTCTTTCTTTTCCAAATGCCTTCTTCCTCTGGATGGTAACTGGAGTTCTTTGGGGTTGGTGGAAGAGAAGGGCATAGTCAAGGCTTAAGCCTTGTTCTGTCTGGCATCCAGGGAGGGGTTATATTCATAGGTCATTCTCTGTATTTACTGACCTCAGCTGTTATCGCCATTGCCCCTGATATCACCATTGTCCTATAGTCCTCAACTATCAGAGCTCCTCTTGATGTTGGCCTTCTCAACCCCTTTGTCACCCCTTTGAAGATTTGGGCACTCTGAGTACTCTGGGATGCACTGGACTTTGTCCTCAGACCCAAATAGCTCTGTTGTCAGTGTGGTGCCTTGGCATGGGCCATGCTGGACACAGGGTTTTTGTATGACTCTGGTGGTGTCTAAGACTACACCCTGGAAGCCCAGCAATGCTCCTTTCTTACAAGATTCCCATTATTCTTCCCTCTTAGGAGAAGGCCAGTGTTTCTCTTATTTGGTGGTGGTGAAAAATGGGGGAACTATACCACCTCTCAGGCACCTTCTGGGGTTAATAAACACTAGTCATCTCCCCTCTGCATTTCTTCCCATCCATTGGTCAACTCTGCTCCTTTGAGTAGGAAAAACAATACCTACACATCAGCATACATTTTTCTGAAGTCAATGGTTTATGATATAAAGTCAATGCTCAAAGTTCCTCAACACTTGGCTTTGGGGAATTAAAGGAAACAAGCATAGTAATGCTTCCTCTTTAAAGCTTTCAAGCCAGGGTTCATGTTTGTAACAATCCTTCAAAATGTTCTGCCACATAGGCCACAGGAAATGTTTTATTTTTCAGGTCATCAGATCAGGTTGTGCTGGTCAATGTGATTTTATTTCAGGAGCATTATTAGGTTTCCTCCCCAAAATGATTCCATGATCTGAGCAGCTTGACAGGTGAGAGATAGACTGAAAATCTTTAGGGAACATGGTCTCTCATAAGGAATGTAGTCCCAGGAATGGCAGACAATCAGGTCTTCCACTTGATTAGAGTTTCAGAGGTGGGAGAGTAGTGAGGAAGACACACTCCAGAAGGTGTCCCAAGGCTATGGAAACTCTTTCTGTTTCTTGTAAGTTTTTAGCAAGCACATCTGTCACCATCTTCATGAAGTGGCGTGTTTCACGCAGAAGCACACACTTGCATTCAGATCATTTGTGTAGTGCTGGAAACACAGCAGAGAGTGACATAGGAGTGACAGTATGCCCATCATGAAGCGTCCAACCCAGAGGGTGGAGCAAGGCAGGTGGACACCTGTGTTACCTAGGAAAGGAAACAAAGGGAGGAGAGAGGGAAAGTGCTCAGCATGGCTGAGTAAGGGAGGAGGTAAATTTGAGGTCTCAAATAGAACAGTGGTAGAAGATGAGAAGGGGAGGTCTTCAAATCCTACTTTTATTTTTGGGAGTGTTTGAGAGTCCTACTTGAGCCTAGGGACCCAAGTATTTAGCAGGGCATTTGGGGTAAGGGTAGGTGGGAGGTGTCAGAATGTAAAGAAAAATGAAAGTATAATTTCACTTCAACATTATCACACAAATCAACTTTACTTTCTACTTGTAAAGTATTCAAAAAGCTTCATTATGTAAACAGTAAGACCAATTCATATTCATCAGCATATGGCTTTAGGCTAGTTCTGCCACATGGAGCTAGGCTCACCTGTTTCAGCATTCACTGACTGCGACTTGGACACGCGTGCTGAGATAGCTTCCAGTGGAGGGTTCTGAGTAAGGATATCACTAGGGAGCTTGTAGGAACAGTTGTTCACAACCCTGGCTGGACTGTGGAATTGTCTGTAAGCTTCGCAAACACTGATGTGTGTGCCTCAGTCCCAGAAATTCTAAAAAGACTGATCCGGACATTGGCGGTCCAGATCTCCCTGGTGCTTCTAATGTATAATCAAGGTTGTGAGAACCAGCACTCTAAAAAGGGATACTAAGAGATGATACTTCTGATAAATTATAATAATATTATGTCACCAGCTTCAGAGTTGAACCTGTTCCCCTGAGAAAGAGGAACCATACGAGCTCTGGAATCATATTTTTAAAACATGGGAAACTGCCATTATGCCAGGCTACAAAGCAATGTTAGGGCTAATGAAATACTGCTGCTTGTTCCTTTACATTTTTCTCCAGCCCAGAATTTCTGGGGCAGCCAAGGTTAACTCGATTCTTGAGTTTCTGATGGGGATATCAAGGCATGGAGTAGGCAAGCAAGACCCTGCCCAGCCTGGAAAGGATACAGGAAGGGATGGTGTATTGTGTTAGGAAGGAAGCAATCATTTACTCACTGCCTCCTGGGAAGATGGCCCAGTAAGCCCTCAGAACAAGCAGGGCTCCCGTGACTTGCTGGAGTGGCCTGGGAAGAGCAGGTTTCAGGCTCTGCTAAGACTCCAGCCCTTCCAGCCCTGCATGGAGTTTTAGGTGTGACTCTGGCCGTTCCTGTATTTCTCTGAGTAAGAACTTCCTTTGCAAAATGAATCAGTGGGATAAGTGGGTTTTAAGCTTAAGAGAATACCCGGTCTGGCAGAGAAGACTGGTATGAAGACTGTGCCACCTGTAAGTTGCTTTTTCATATGGAATATACCCGCAACAATAAAAGTATCAGGTAACTCTAGTGTAATGTCAACTGTTTCGCAGGTTTACAGTAATTACTCATTGAATCTCTCCAATCACTCCAGGATATAGGTGCTGCTAGGATCCCTTTTCACAGCACAGGGACAACGAAGTTAGTGACCTGTTCAAGTTCTCAAAGAGCTGGGGACAGGCTCTCTCTCAGGCTCCGAGAACAAAAATGTGCGTTTTTCCGTCAGGCCGGAACTCCGGTCCAGGAGCTTCGCGGTAGGGTGGCAGCCCAATTGCGAGGTCTAGGTGAGAAGTCCCAAATTGCTTTGAGGGGGGCCACAGTCGCTGCCCCCCAGGCAGTGGTTTGGGAATGCGCGGCAGCCTCCCAGGGTCCCGGCAATCGAAAGGGGGTGGGGACGCTGGAGTGGCGGCGCCGGAAGGGGGCGGGTAGGGGGTGGGGCACCAGGCCACCTCACTGGCTGTCGGGTCCGTCGGGGCCTTGCAGTCTCCGCCTTCTGCCCGCCCAGCGCCAGCGGAGTGGGAGCCAGTAGTCCGCCCCGCTGTCCGGGTCCGCCGGTTGGGTCTGCTCCTGCTCTCTGCCGGGAATACGCCCGGAACTGGCGCAGCGGCGGCTGGGGGAGGGATTGGTGCCGGCCAGCACCCCCATCAACGGCGGGAATGTGACTGCCCTGCAGAGTCCGGAGCTCCCTGTCTCGGCTCCCAGGGTGCCCGGCAGAGCCGGCTGCGACCCGCACTCCCCTCGAGGCTCGCCCAGGTAGGAAGCTGGCGGGCCGAGGTCGCAGGCGGACAGCTTGTGGCTTCGCTGAATCACCTCTCCTTTCTGATGGGCGGAGAAAGCGTCCTATTACCCATGGTCTTCAGTTTGTTTTAGGGGGGTTCTTCTTTGTTTCTATTCCTGTTTGGAGCAGGATAAAGGTTCAGATCCCTTTTGGGGGAGGGGACTTGGCGAGCTATCTTTCTGGGAAGTTGTTGTAGGCGTCTATGTGAGGGCTGTGTGTGTGTGTAAAAACTGCTTCCAGGCGTTGTAATCCGACCAAGTTCAACTGGTTTAGGAGTGACCCTCTTAGGGGTACAGGAGTTTACCTCTTAAGCGTTTTTAGGCTCAGAATGATCAGGTTCCTTAACAAAATGAGGGATGAATGCCCAGACCACAGTGGGTTAGGGTAACTTGTGGACCCTTCACATCAAGGACGATGCTGGGTGATACAGCTGTAGACACCAAGACTTTCGTTATTCACAACAGGCATGTCCAGCACTTTACATTTTATAAGGCCCTTTACACTTGTTGCTCTTTCATCCTTCCAACAGTCTTGTGAGAGAGATGCTAACACCCTCCTTTTAGATCAAAGGATGCAGAAGCTTAGCAAGGTGACTGACTAACTTGGAGAATGGGTACCCAGAAGGAGAGAGAATTCTGAACTTCAAACACTATGCCTTCTACTTTATGGCAGAATGTTTCCCAACAATTCCTGTTTACCAGGCTTTTCACTCTGTTCAGCTGGGAGGGAGGAATGCTGCCAGCAGGGTGTGCGGATTCCTGCCAGGAACAGTTGTCTGCAGAGTTTCCTGGATGCAGGGGATGCTGGTCAGATGGGCATGTTGCAGTGGTTTTAACTCCAGAGCTTAGAAACCCAGTAAGGGCCACTGATGTCATGGAGAAAAGATAAGCTGAGATGCATCCAACATGGAATGTGATGTCTGGGTCACCTGGCTTGGTGCCAAGCTTCTGGAAGGTGCTTGCTGGAATGTACAAAATGGGGCTCTTCTGTGCCTGTTGAACTGAGGAGAGGCAGAAGTGGTGCTAGGGAAGTTGATTACCTTCCCTCTCTCCCAATTTACTATGTAGCTATGGGATGGGGGTTTGATGGGAGTAAGGATGTGGACCACTGGTCTGTTTCCTGTCTCATTTGGCTCACTGACATTCGGCTGTGTGTGAAGATTACCTGTACCTGTCCACCTTTGGGTCACCTCCATGTGGTCCCAAAAAGGATAACTGACTGGCATTCTCACATGACCAAACCCCCCATTTCTAGTAGGCTATACTGAGCCTGGTATGGCACAATATGGCAACAAGTCTTTATGGCTTTGAGACAAGTACCATCTTTTGAGTAATTCCTTTATTATTTGTGAAACACTTCTTAGCATTAGAATAATTTATTTATTTAGTCAGTGCTTATTGAATGTCTGCTATATGCCAGATGCTGTTCAAAGTACTGAAGATAGAGCAGTGACTAACATAGATGAAAATCATACCCTCTAACAGACATGAATGTTCTGGGTGAAGTTACAGGACATATGTGGTTGCTCTGCATGAGGGGTTGCTATAAAGTTCTCCCCTTTGAACAGGGTGTGGGCATACTAGCTGTTCATAGGCAGGATACTACTCAGCATCTCCAGTGGAGAGAGCAAGAAGACAATGGACACAGACACAGCTCCTTGATTTCCTGAAAAATAGAAGGGATATTGAGATAAACTGTGGCTTGGCTGTGCACCTGGACCAGGACAGATGGGAAACTTGTGGCTCGGATATACCAGGGGGAGGTGGGTGTCCACCTGGAAGCAGGTAGAGATGTTGAAAGAATGTCCCATGTTCAAAGTGGCAAAACTAAATAATTGCTGTGAAACTACCATAGCTTCGTGGGCAGGGAGGTACAGAGATTTTATTATTATGCTACATGACAGACTCACTGTGCACTTGTGGCTTTCAAGAACAAAAGTCATCAGTGTGCACTTGACTTCTTGGCCATAGCCCAGCCAGCCCCATGTTTCCCATTTGTTGCTATCCATGGGTGTTTGGTTTGTGTTTTCCCTTCTTTGAGGCTCTCAGGTGAACTGACAGGATCTGCAATGTCAGCAGCTTTGTTTCCCCCCCTGATTGCAGGCTGTGGCCATAATGCACTGCTGCAGCCTCCTGGCCGTGCTGAGCGTGTGGGAGCATGCAGAGGGGCTCTGGCACCAGAATGATCCCACCAAGTATGAAAGGGGCTGTGATTACTCAAGGCATATAAAACAGTGGTCACTGTTTTCTCTTTTCATGCACGTGGCGGAATAATGGAGACAAATTTTTTATTCCCATCTGTTCTGGGAGGGATTTATAAAATGCCATAAATGGATGGAACTGGAGAGCATAATGCTAAGTGAAATGAGCTAGGCAGTGAAAGACAAATACCATATGATCTGACCTGTAAGTGAAACCTAATTGACAAAACAAACAAGCAAGCAAAATATGACCAGAGACACTGAAATAAAGAGCAAACTGAAGGTAACCAGAGTGGAGAGGGGAGGGTAATAACGGGGAAAAAAGGGGAAGGGTCATCAAGGAACATGTATAAAGGACCCGTGGACAAGGCCAAAGGGGGGAAGGGGTGTGGGTAGGGGGTGGGGGTAGGTGGGGCAGTGGAAAGTGGTGGTGGGAAAGTGGAGACAACTGTATTCGAACAACAATAAAAATAAGTAAATACGTAAATACAATGAAACAGAATCAAGAGTGGAGACCAAAAGAGTGAAGGGTAGAGATAAAGCAGAGCCTGAGTCCAGAGATGAATACAGTAGTCCACAGTTTCACTCTGTGGTTTCAGTTACCCATAATCAACCACAGTCTGAAAACACTAAATGCGAATTTCCAGAAATAAATTATAAGTTTTAAATTGTGCGCTGTTCTGAGAAGCGTGATAAATCTCTTACCATCCCACTGGGCTATGAATCATCCCTTTGTCCAGTGTCTCCACACTTTATACACTCCTTGTCCATTAGTCATAGTCACTTATCAGATTGACTGTCCCAGTATCGCAGTGCTTCTGTTCAACTCACCCTGATTTTACTTAATAATTGCCTAAAGCTCAAGAGTAGTGATGCTGACAATTTGGATATGCTAAGAGAAGCCATAAATTGCTTCCTTTAAGTTAAAAAGTATGTATGTAGAGTAAAATACATACTATAGAAAAGGTTTAATATCATCCATGGTTTCAGACATCCATTGTGGATCTTGGAAAGTATCCCCCATGGATAAGGAAGGACTATTGTAAAGTGTAAACCTCATCGGCTGAGCTATATATGTTGCCAAGTGGGACTACAAATGCGGAGATGAACCTGGTGCTCAGATCCTGTCTCTATCTTGGCACTCTGGGAGATGCCAGGGCTGGATCACAGAGCAAACAGATTCACATCTCCAGCGGTGTGCCCAGGCGCTGGTGTTTTTAAAGCCCTCAAATGGTTCTAATGTGTACCCAAGGTTGACAACACCAGTACACATTCTTGCAGGCAACGGGAGACAGGAATCCTGGCTGGGTACAATTGCTGTGTTTTCAAGATGGAGAAAAAGTGCTCGGGAGAAGTGAAAGCATTCCTGGTACAGAGAAGCCAGAATTTTCTCATGAAGGTCCGCTTTTGAGAAGAAGTTAGAGTCTGCCTCCTGGAATGACTCCCAGGGAAAGTAGAGTTTGGTAACCGCGTTTCAGCTGGACTCAGTGTGCTAATGTAGTAGGGGGGCTGTTGAGGCCCCATGGGCCCTGCCCATCTGGCTTCCCAGAGTGGAGAATTTGTGACCCTTGAAAATGCAGCCAGTGATTCTTGACTAGGAGTTAAATTAAGAGTTAGATGCTGTCACTTTAGTTTAGTGCTGTGCACCTTGTTCAAAACCTAATACCCCCTTTTAATGCAAACATTTTAAAACATCCTTGTAAAAATTCTGAAGTAATGTAGTAAAACTTACCTACAATATGTAATTAATATAATAGCAAGATGTAGAAAGTATATAGAAGTAATTTGTATTAAAATTGTGTATTTTGGTGTGTGGATGCTTGAAGTGAGCCAAGCTAGAAACGCATGAGATCACCAGGCGCTCTATGTTGACTGACTGTAGGACGGCCACAGTTGCAGTGCGGAATAGATGAGTCCTGGTGGAGATCCAATGCCACTGAATGATGAACGACTCTTGGTCAAAGTTTTAATGGTATTCAAAGGCCAGTGTCTCAGTTTTTATAGTGCATTGTTGGAAAGGTCAGTATGTGTGAAATGTGTGCCAACAATACAGGAATGGTCAAAAGTAGATTTACAGTTGTTCATATGGGAAATACAATAATTAATTAATAATACAAGAATGAACTCTGTGTTTCATGTACTCAGAACTATAAACCTACTCTTGACCTACTCTGCATATATTTTGTATAAGTGTAGGATGGAGTGAACTGCTGGGCTCAAAAATGATGAATGACATTTTCCGTTGGCATGAGTGTCTGTGTGATGCCTGCAGTCATGCAGGATGAGGGACAAGTCTTTACTGGGAAGAACTGCCTTTTGTTGTTCTAGAAATGTAGCATCTCTGGCTTTCAGCACTAAATGCATTGTTGTGATCACTCTTCCCCACAGTTTCCAAAATGCTTTCTCAGGGGCCATATTGGCCCCTGAGAACCAGTGATTTCCTCACATCACTTGCTAGGAAGTGAGTAAAGCGCTAAGCCACGTGTGTGCCTTTAAGAAGCAGGGTATGGATAGGGTGTAAGCTAGCTGTCCAGGGTGACTCATGTTAATAGTCCGAGTATCATGGAAATAATGATAGAAATGAAGACAGTGGGGGTCAGGTGCAATGGGGGGGTGACAACTAAGGCTCACAAGGTGACTTTAGGGGGGTTGTAAATGGTTTATATCTTTTTTTTTTTTTATTTTTAGAGAGGGAAGGGAGGGAGAAAGAGAGAAAGAGAGAAACATCAATGTGCGGTTGCTGAGGGACATGACCTGCAACCTAGGCATGTGCCCTGACTGGGAATCGAACCTGCGATGCCTGGTTCACAGCCCGCGCTCAATCCACTGAGCTACACCGGCCAGGGCTAAATGGTTTATATCTTGAAAAAATATTCCTGGTGTATACAGTTGTCACAGTTAGTGAATGGAACTGTGCACTTAAGATTTGCTGTGTGTTTACTGTAGGCATATTTTACCTTAATAGAAAACCCACAGAAAAGAAAACAATAAAAAATTCTTTTGGGGGATGCCTAATTTTCTGAGATTACTATAGATCTACTGTTCTCACCTGATGGAAGGCAGTGCTTTGGGAAATTCTGACAGTTAGCTGTTAGACAGGTCCTATGTAGTAGGGACCTTGAGAGGACCTGTGTGGAAGGAACAAAGGAAGCTGGAAAGGGCTAGGCAGAGCATTGAAAAAAGGACTGGAGACCAGAGACCAGAATTATTCTTGTCTCTCGGTCCAGTTCCTACTGGCCAGGGGCCCTAACTCTAGTTGTTAAACTCCAGCCTAGTAGTCAAGAGGCTTGATTGTGCCCATTCCTCTCTGTGTCCCTCTTGTGACAGTAATCCTATCCCTCTGTGCCTTATTTTCCCCTGTGCCCCTCAAGCCCATGTGAGACCACTCATCTGATGGCTTCATGCCTTCTAATCCCTGAATAACTTACAACTCATGGCAGCACTAAAAACTCTGTGGCTATCTTTGCTTTGTCTTAATATCCTTGTGCATGCTATCCTTTGATGACTAACGAACACTCTTTCCCTCATTTGTACAGGTAAATGGTCACATCAGTCTATTGTGAGCCATGCTTTGGGAATCCATCTACTGTTAGAAGATTGCCAAGCTTTCAGTGTCCTTAGGATTTCAGGATTTCTGAGATATTGAATGTTTCTCTTGCCTCTGTCTTGGAGTAGTTTTGTTTGTTCATAGTTCTGTAAAGTTTTTGTGGGGGGAAAATCCGAGAGCTGGTGAGTACACAGTTGGGTTTTAGGATGTCTGTGGTAGAGTGTGTGCTGCTCATCTCTGCAGAATGGAAACAGCCGTGTCACATTTGGGAACTCCTGTAGGGTCACTCATGTTCTCCTTCCCTCTCTTTCATTCTGGAAGCCTCCTCAGTAGTTAGGGTTAGGTACCCTGTGTGTCTGACCCCATGGATGTGAGTTTGTTGGACCCTGGTGCTAACGTTTCTTACAATGGAGGTGAATAGAAATGACTGAGTGTTGACAGAAGGCAGTGCCTCTCAGATTTTCCCACCAAAGGACTCCTCTTGGGAAATGAAGAATAAATGCTCAGATGAGTACCTCACCTTAAGAGCTGTTTCTTTGATGCTTTGTGTTTTATCTCTTGGAAACTTTGCTTTTCACTTCAAAATATAGCCATGTTTTCTCTAATATAAAAATGATAACTCCCCCCAGAAAATCTTTGGGTCAAGTCACAGACTCTGAGTTCTCTGGCTACCTATAATTTCTCCTTGGAGGTAAGTACAGAATTTGAGAATTCTGTACTTACCTCCAAGGAGAAATTTATAAGCAAGTTTCTTTATGCCTACTCTTTAAAACTGACATTTTGGTTTTAACAATATTGGAGACTGTTTAATAGTTGTTTGAATCCTTGTAACAGGTGAAGGTCATAATTTTGGGTTTTGTTTTAATACCATAACCTATTCCCCATACATGTTTCTACTGATTCTCAATGGGAAATGGAGGCTGTGACATTTCGTGAGCTAAAGAGCCTGCTTCAGTCCTTGCTTTTTCCAGGGACTCATCCACAGTCACTTCTCAGTTAAGTCAATTAGTGGGAGCCTAATTCTCTGAACATTTCTTCATCATGTCAACTATACATATATGCACATGCTAATTAGTGTTTGAGATGTGAAGCTTATTAACTTATGCCGTGTGTGTATTTTTGAGGCACTCAGTGTGAAGAGTGAGTTGGCATAAGGTGGAATGTGGAAATTACCATTAGGATTTTTCTTTTAGTTGCAGAAGTGGGACTCTGCTACTTCTGGCCCCTGGAAGAAGGAGGAGTCACCTACTATTGTGTCTCTCTTCTTGGGTTTCTGCAGAGGTTTGGCTGCTGCACCTTCCCTTAGACCCACATAAGAGAGTTTGCACCCAGGCCCTGGAGGGTTCTGTCCTGCTCCTCAGCCAGTTGAATGCTTTGGAATGCTAGGAGTCTGAAGGCCAAGAGCAGATGCCCACTTGGAACTCACTAGCACCTCCTTCTTGACCATGACCCATGGACTCAGAAGGACAGCTGAAATTCTCTGCCCAGCTAGCCTGGACTCTGATTTTAGGAACTCTGCAGGCCTCTGTCCTGGGCCGTCCCTCATGGAATATTCTGTCTGAGTGCCTCTCTGATAATGAAGAGTGGGCAGGGCTTTATTAGGGTAATGGATGTGGATATGTGGATTTGGATGTATACCTCTGCATGCTCAGGGCCACTCACTATGTGGGATGTAGCTGGAGGCAGGGTCAGGCGTCAGGCTTGGAGGTTAATGTAGATAGAAACAGCATGGGTCACTGCTGTCTGCAGACGCATTGTGGAACAGTGCAGCCTGGGCTCCCTTGGACACTGCCCCCAGTGCCAGGTGTCTCTGCTGCCACTGGCCCCACACTTGTGCTACCTGTTCACATATCCCCAGGATGTTGGGGATATGTCTGATGTGTTCCACTCTGTCCCATGCCTGGCTTCTGTCTTGGAAGGCAAGATTCACAATGTGGGGAAAATTCCTCAGGCATAAGAAGGAAATTCCTCAAGGTTGTTGGAAATTCCTCAAGAATAAGAAAGAGATAACAGGTACCATACAGTCGTAAGGAGGAACAAATGCCCCCTGCCCCTGCACTGGGACCCGGGGTCTGGAAGAAGCTGCCTGGGTTCTTGTGACACCACTCTGTTCCCCAGCGGTCACTTTTCATGTGTATGCACTGAGTATGGAGTTTCTTGAAGAGTGACGGGACAGTGCTATAGATAAAGTCAGTCCTTCCTGGAAGTGGGGGCTTCCTTTGGGGGCCAGTTTGTTCATTGTTAATTCTTATACCTGATCTCTGCTTTTGTAAATTAGTTCATGTTGAAATTTCTCATTCTGGGTCTAGTAGGAAATTTCTTCGTGTCTCAAATGTGCATTTTCATTTTATCTTTAATAAACAAGTAGCTTTGTAGGTAAGTTCCATGTACCAAATAGTTATGTTGTCACATACTGATGTTTGATAATATGTCATAATAACCAAAAAGTAATGGGAACTATACTTAGGAGGTTCATAATGGCCAGCTTTTTCATATGATTGCTACAGAAAGCTGTGCTTCCTGTTTCCATACTTGATATCTTGTAGTGAATGGACCAGGCTGCTGGAGGTGGGGGTGACTGGCCCAAGGTGACCTCTCTGGGCTGCGCGTCAGTACCTCTGTGCACCACCTCTACACATACATGTGCATGTCAGCTGGAAGCTGCTCTAGAGAGGGTGTTAGAGGATTCAGGAAATTTCATAGGTAACATAGGTATTATTGTACTTCAGGTAGGAAGGTGGAGCAGTGTGTTAGTGCTGGTTAATTTCTGGTTAATTTTGTGGGGGAGTTAATCTTTTGCTTTTCTTTAATTGTTTTATGTGGAAGGAAGAGTCATCCACGTAGTCACACAGTGAAATAATTCTGTGACTTTTTATTATTGTCAATATTTTCTTTTTCTAAATTATATTTTATTGATTATGCTATTACAGTTGTCCTAATTTTTTCCCCTTTGCCCTCCTCTAACCAATCAGTACCTCCCACTCCCTCAGGAAATCCCCCTACCAACTCTTCATGTCCATGGGTCATGCATGTAAGTTCTTTGGCTTCTCCGTTTCCTATACTGTACTTTACATCCCCGTGGCTATTTTGAGATTACATATTTGTACTTCTTAATCTGCTCACCTCTTCACCCATTCCCCCACATCTGTCTCCCATCTGGAAACCATCAAAACACTCTCCATATCCATGATTCCATCTTTGTTCTTGATTGCTTAGTTTGTTTTTTAGATTCAGTTGTTGATAGATATGTATTTTTTGCCATTTTATTGTTCATAGTTTTTTTTTAAAGATTTTATTTATTTATTTTTAGAGAGAGGGGATGGGAGAGAGAAAAAGAAGGAGAAAACATCAATGTGTGGTTGCCTCTTGTGTGCCCCCAGCTGGGGACCTGGCCTGCCACCCAGGCATGTGCCCTGACTGGGAATCGAACCAGCGACCCTTTGGTTCACAGGCCGACATTGAATCCACTGCGCCACACCGGCCAGGACTGTTCATAGTTTTTGTCTTTTTCTTTTTCTTAAATAAAACCCTTTGACATTTCATATAATAATGGTTTGGTAATGATGAACTTTTTTAGTTTTTTCTTGTCTGGAAAGCTCTTTATCTGCCCTTTATCGATTCTAAATGAGAGCTTTGCTGGGTAGAGCAATGTTGGCTGTAGGTAAGTGTGGGGGGGCTCTGCCTGCAAGGCCCCCCGGCCACCATGGATGAGAATAAGTCTACTAAGACATGATCTGCTTGGGGAGGAAAGGTGGCCTCTCTCTCAAAGGAGAAGCGCCAAGGCCTTTTCCTCAATGGGCTTTTGTTGGGTTCATTTTGCACAGGAATACAGGTAAAAAGCTCATTAATCATTGTTAGGCAGTAAGGATCAAACAGTAGATAGCATACAAAGAACTACCAGGGCTTATTCTGAGTTAGGGTCTGTTAGCTAAAGGGCTACAAAACTTTGGGAAACAAAGTCATTTCCTGCTTGGACCCTTATCATTTAATTAAGAGCATTCTTAGCAAAGCAGGTTTCACAGGATTTCATGTATTCTTTCTTAGGCCTGATCACCTGGGGAACCTGCCCTTTCCAGCACAGGGCTACATCTCCCTTTGTCATTGTTTCAGGCTTAAGTCAGGCAGGGGAAGTAAGGCAGCTAAGAGGTTAGGAGACTTCTTGCAGACAGAATGAGGACTCAGGCTATGTCAAAGCCGAGGGGTGAGGGTACATCAACCCCTTTTGCTATAGCCCCCCAAGTCCTTCCCTGGGGGCCCCTTGTGATCATGCCTATCTTATGGCATCCTTCCTTTGAGGAATCTTACCATCATTGGCTAACCGATCACACATTGGGGGCCAGCCAGGGTGAAGTAAAAGGGGCAGAGGCTGTGTACCTGCCAGGGAGATAAGCTTTGTCTCCTTAGTGGCTTATTGTCCGAAGGTGGCTCACTCAGCCTTAGCCATGGGGGTTTACAGCTTCTGAAGCCAGGCAGGGCAATTCCCAATGGGTAGATTCCTGCTTTTCATGACTTTGAATATTTCTTGCCAATCCCTTCTAGCCTGCAAAGTTTCTTACGAGAAATCAGCTGACAGTCTTATGGAAACTCCCCTGTAGGGAACTAACTTCTTTTCTTTTGCTGCTTTTAAGATTCTCTCTTTATGTTTAACCTTTGACATTTTAATTATGATGTATCTTGGAATGGGCCTCTTTGCATCCATCTTGTTTGGGACTTTCTGTGCTTCCCAGACTTGTATGTCTATTTCCTTCACTAAATTAAGGAAGTTTTCTTTCATTATTTTTTCAAATAGATTTCTGATTTCTTGCTCTTTCTTTTCTACTGGCACCCCTATATTGCAAATATTGGACCTCTTGAAGTTGTCCCAGAAACTGCTTATACTATCCTCATTAGTTGGACTCTTCTTGTTGTTCTGATTGGTGGTTTTTTGCTTCCTTATGTTCTAGATCATTGATTTGATTCTTGGCTTCATCCACTTCACTGTTGTTTCCCTGTAACTTGTTCTTTATTTCAGTTAGTGTAACCTTTGTTTTTGACTGGATCTTTTCTATGCTGTTGAGGTCCTCATTAAGTTCCTTGAGAATCCTTATAACCAGTGTTTTGAGGTCTGTATCTGAGAGATTGTTTATCTCCATTTTGTTTAGCTCTTCTTCTGGAGTTTTGATCTGTTCTTTCATTTGGGCCATGCTTCTTTGTCTCCTCATTTTGGCAGCTTCCCTGTGTTTGTTTCTATGTATCAGGTAAAGCTGCTATGACTCCGTGTCTTGGTAGTATGGGCTAATGTAGTAGGTATCCTATAGAGTATAGTGGCACAGCCTTCCCTGTCACCCAGGCTGGGTACTCGAGGTTCACCCTCCATGGTGCTGAGTATACCCTCATCTTGTAGTGGAGTCTTGGTTGCTTTTGGCAGATCAATGGGAGGGATTTACCTAGACCAGTCAGTTGCAAGAATTGGCTGTGACCACTTACCCCAATCTCTGCCCTCTGTGGAGGATCACCTGTGTAGGGGCAGGGTAGTGGTGCTCTGATATGGTCTGTAGCTGTCCACTGGGTTTGTTGACCCTGGGGTTTCCTGGGTGGTACAGGCCAAAGTCTGTCCTCACTTGTGTTTTGCCTGGGGCCACCCTGCATGAATTATAAAGCAATCTGAGATGGATGATACTTATGGTGGGCTTGGAGATTCCCAGGAAAAGTCAAGCTGTGAATCTAGGCTGGCTGCTGCTAGTACTGAGCCTGGGATTCACCGAGGCCAGTTGTTGCTTGTTTAAGATTTAGGAAGTTGTGTAGCAAGAGCCAAGACCAACCATTCATATGGAAAAGCAGCTTGTGTGGGCCCATAAATTGGGTGGGGTGGAGTCTCTAGGGATCTCCAAGGTGGGTCAAACAGTGTTAGCCAGTTTGATGGAGTCTCAGATACGGCACCAGCCTGCTGGCTCTGTGGTTGAAGGGCCGAGAAGAGGAACAATGGCATCTCCTCGCCTTGATGCCAGACACTTCAGCCTTCCCTTGCATTCTACTGGTGCCCCGTAAGCCACCACCCTGGCACTGGAGCCCAGAGGGAGTGAGTCTGAGTAGGTGAGTCCATGCATGGGTCCTTTAAGAGGAACTGCTTGAAGCTGGGGCAGTTTCTTCCACCAACTCAATCCTTGCTGGGTTTTGCAGCCAGAAGTTGTGGGGGCTTACCTTCCTGGTATTGGAACCCTGGGCTGGTGGGCCTGATTTGGGGCTGGGACTCCTCTCTCCCGAGATAACCCTCCCAAGTTTTTATCTACCACATGTGTGGAGGACCAGCCCATTCAGAGTCTGTGCTCGTTCTACCAGACTGGATGGATGTGGTTTTTTTAAGTCTGTATTTGTCAGGCTTCCCATTCAACTTAATTTCTAATTGTTTTGAGTGATCGTTGTTCTATATTTTAGATGTAATTTTGATGTGGTTGTACAAAGAGGTGAGCCAAGTGTGCATATGCCAGCTTCTTGATCAGAAGTCCCTATTATCGATATTTTCTAAAATAATATTTTGAATTTTATTATAAACCAATTTCAAAAATCACGTTGGACTTTGCAAAGTCACCTCTGAAGAATGGAGGTTTTACTTACCTGCTGTTCCTTCTGGCATTGATAGTTTCAGTCTCTAGTCCTGCTCTTTTGGTGATAAGTCCTTTGTTTAACTCCTTTGGTTTTCTGCCTTCTCCGGAATGATTCCTGGCCATCTCTGGATTCCGGTAATGGCTCCCTTTGCTTTTCTGTTTTTTAACTTACACTTGGTACCCATAGTTCATCCTTTACCCCCTTGATTCTAGGCCAGGTTTGTGTCCTTATGTCTAATGCAAAGGTGGTGGGTGGATTCCTTTCCCTCCCTCCCTTTCCCTTCCTTCTTTCCTTTTCTTCATAACTATTTACTTTGCTCTTACCACATGTAAGATGTATAGGATGGGGTCTTCTTCATAAGAGTGTGGGAGAGGAGAAGTGCTGTCTTGTACCTTTCGCTTCTGGCCCAGGTAGGGAAGGCTGGTGAGCAGGGGCACCACTCATTGCTGCTGAAGGGAGAAGCTCTGTGACTTCGCATTCCTGGCAGTGGGGGAAGGCATTTTACAGGGGTCCCTAGGAGAGACTTCTGATCAGAATCTGCTTAGAGCTGGGCGGAATCACAGAAGAAGCTGGCCAGCTAGGATCGGTAGAATGGAACGACAGTCCTGAGAAGCAATATGGAGGCCTTGCAGAGGCAGAATGTCACAGTGTGTGAATACAGGCAAACGGCAGAGCTTGGAAGGCCCCTGAAAGTTGGAAGATGGAGGTAGAAGAGCAGGGTAGGTGTGTCCTCATCCCAGGAAGTCAGATAGAAGGGAGGTGATGGGGAAGGCCAGGCGTTCAGGTACTGTCCAGGAAGATGGAGACTGAGGCCCTTTGCATCGAGGGGCTCTGAGCTGGTGGCGGCCCAGCAGTGTGTCACAGAGGAGCAATGAGCATAAGAGAAAGTTGGTAGTATTGTTTAGCAGTGGACAGGAAGTGGAGGAAGGGAATATAAAGTTTCTTGTGAAGAGGAAGAGGAAAAGTAAAGTGTTTAAGGGGACATAGGGTGTTAACTCATTTGTAAAAGGTTTTCTGGGTCTTCCAAATAAACTCATTCCTCATCCTTGCCCTCCTTCCCCCAATCTGTTAATTTCTTTGTTGTTCTCCATGTAATTCCCATCAATTGCAGTCATTTCTGAGGCACACTATGGGAGGTTGGGGGACACTGTGCTGGTACTGTGAAGAGGCAGATCATCAAGTCTTCTCTTTGATTTCATGGTATGTTATGAGGCATGTTGATGAGCCACTGTTTCTCTGGAACCTTTATGTTTTGCTATGTCCTTTCTCGTAAGTCTAAAGTGAATAATAAAAAGGTATTTAGTTCATTTTGTCTAATCAAAATTTCAGGCTGTTAAATGGATTGAGCATTAAAAGGCCTTATGCTTAGGGTTTTCAAGCTTTTCAAAGGCCTCAGGAAATGATTCACACCTCAAAAAATATGAGACACCAAAGTACTGATGGTAGACTGCAGAGACAGAGAATAAATGGTGAGATGTCTCCAGGACATAATGGGAGGGCAGACACAGCTAACCCATTTTGAAATTTGCAATGCAGGTGTAGTCTGTGCTTGTTATAAGGGAAGACGAGGACTCAGAGAGTGTGCCTGTTCTTAAAAAGGGCCTGTTCATTTTGTTTTGGCATCTGGTGCATTTTTTTGAGCTTTATTCTTCAAGTGCATTAGTCTGTGAAGTCCCTAGGGGTGTTTGATTCATTGTATCTGTGTATCTGTGTCTAGCAGAGTCCCAGGTATGTGTATTTAATCAGAAGGAGCTGGTGGTGTGGAACTCTTGGATGTTTTTACCCCCATGACTAGATTTTCTGAAACTGTGTACACTCCTTAATGTGGACTCCATAAACATCTGACTCATTTTCATAAGCTTTTTTTTTGATGCTTGTTGAGATCTGTGTTGCAGTTGGTGCCTATAAGATTCTTTATTTAAATTTATGCCCTTACGTCCTCTTCCTTCCCCAGGTAGACGTGCTCCTTAAAGATGGTGACTCTCTCCTGAGCAGCAGGACCACTTTCTACAAGTAAGGCCTTCTTGGAGGTAACAGGGCTGGTTCGCCCCAGGTGCCCACCATCAGCTGAAGTCCTGCAGCCTCAGTTTAAGGTGGTCCCAGAATACCTCCCATTGAATACAAAGTATGTTATTTTTTGGTACATTTTTTCTTTGGGGCAATTCTGTTATTTTATCAGATTTCTGAAGGTGTCTGCAACTCATTAAGAGCCACTGCTCACCCACTTCCCCAGGATTACTTTTCCTAGAGCCACAGCTATGACTCTTAATGTGTGGTGATAGGTCCAGTTCAGGGTCTTTACCCGCTCCAGTTCCAATGCATTCCAAACCCTTCTGTCCATTCACTTACCTTTCACCTCACACTCAAATTCTTGATTTCATTTGGAGGCAACACTGCTCACCTAGTCCCAGGACACCCAGGCCCAGGGATGCCAGGGTGAACTCCTCAGGCTCTCTGGATGCCAGAACCTGCCCTCCTTACCTAGATCTGCCCATACTGGTCCCCACTTGAGTGAATCAGGGCTGATGAATCCCAGACCCACTTGGTCAACCCTCCTTTGCTGCTGCGAGGTCTGAGCTGCACCCCTTCTGTGTGTCTGGTGCTGTAGCCACTCATGTCTGCATTCTTTCTCATCAGGACCTCCTCATGGAAGCCTGGCATCCCTCTTTCCCCTCTTGTCTCCATTTTATATGCCACACATTAGGTGCCAACATTTCTGAAGAAAATGAAAGTTTGATTGTATCCCATCCCGTGGCTTAAAATCTTCAAGCGAGTTTTTGGCCACCTAGAAAGTGTAGTCCCAGTGTCCCAGCAAGGCTTTTCCTGTTTGGGGCACTTTCAGCCTCAGCTTTGCCTGGTGATACCTCACCTTTGGTTTGTGCTCCAAACTGACCTCTTCCATGCCCTCCCTACCACCCCAACACCTCTAGGGGCCCCATCCAGGCTGAGTTAGGGCCCTGGCTCCCTCATGGCCTGGGTACTTCTGTTCCCATGGACACACTGCCATTACAGTATAATTCTCTGTGGACATGCCCATTTTCCCTGCTGACTGATGAGGTCCTTGAGGTAGGCCCTGGGTCATTATTCCTGTTTTTGTTCCTAGGGCCAAGTGTAGATGAAGGTATGTAGTAGATAGTCAATAAACAACTGTTGAATTTGGCAGTGAGTGAATAAAAAATGAATGAACATCTAAAGGCATTTTATCAAAACCTCTATTTGTCATCAGAGCATGGGGTGATTTATGATAGCTAACATTTGAGTGTGACCATTTGCCAGACAATTTTATCAGCCCTTAAATGAGGACAACTCATTTAATCTTCACAACAAATGCCAGTGAATACTGTTATCATTCTCCCTGTTTTGTCAAATGGGGGAGCTGAGGCACACAGGCTGAGTGCAAGTGATGGAGTGTATGGAACATAACTTGCAATCACATGTGGTTAGATGCCCAAATTGTGACCCTCTTGAGACGAAGGTTCTCCTTTAATATTTTATTTTGTTTATTTGATTTTTTTACTACTCTTGTCTCTGGTACTAGCACTCTGCCTGGCATACAGTAGGTCACAGATGTTGTTGAGGGACTTTCTGACTTGGCTGCCTCTCAACGACTGGTAGTATGAGGGTTGGGCAGGTTTGGCGTCACATTTGGGATTTCTGTCTTGCTTTAGAGTATAATGGGGTTTGTGTTGATTTTTGTTGTTAGCATGGTTTATTTTGTCTTGACTGCATCTTTCCCTTTTTCCTTTCCACTGTCCGTATTCTCTGGTCATGCAACCCTAACTCCATTCCCCTGGCTTGGAGCTGATGCCCTGCCCTTAGGGCCCTGGGACTGGTGTAGATTCAGAAAGTCCCCTGCTCTGGGGGAAGGAGCCACTTTCCCATCCTGCTTTTTTGAAGATCAGTCCTGGGGCAGGCTAAGTAAAACCTGGATCCATGGGGCTTGCTTTCCACATTTCATGGGCTTTAGAACAGGAAGGGATCCAAGATCAGCTGACTCATTGCCCACCTGTGCACATGAGGGAACTGAGGCCCAGGGAGGGGTTATGTCCAAGGTTACACTGCCCGGTGGCAGCAGAATGCTGACTTGGACTTAGAATTATTAAATGCTCTTTCCTCACAGTTAATTTGAAGTTTTATTTTGAAATGTTCTCTGTATGAGTGCAGCCTTTCACTTGCCTGACTAGTAGTCAAACAGGCCTGATCTTGTAACTAAATGAAGTAACAGCTGGCATGTTCATTATTTTTATAGTTCCTTTATTTTGTTTTTGATAAAGTAACACAAGTCATTGGCTATCCTGGAACTAGTTATTGGGAAACATTTTAACCCTTTATTTTTTTTCTTCTCTAGCAGAGGGACTTAAAACACTGCCTGTAAAATGTCAAAGCCTTCTATATTATTTTAATAAACTGAGTATAGTTTAAAGGTAAATATGATAATACAATGAATCTAGGCTAGTTTGGGAAAAGGCCAGTTTATCGGTATAAAGTCAAAATTATAGGACATGTAAGGAATGCAGTCTTACTGCTCTTGGTAGGTGTCCAGGCTTGAGCCAGGCATATGGATACTTTTTCTCACGCTGGGGGTAATCTGAGGAGAACATGAGTGGGGGTGTCTCTCATAATTGGAATCTTTTTTCCTACATTTATTGGAAAAGCACATTATAACATTTTTATACCTTTTAATGCCACTTCTTCAATAGAACATTTTTAGTACTATTTAAATGATTGCATGTCATTATAGTCTAAATTAGTGATGTCTTGGTTAAAATATTTTATATTTTCAATTAACATATAACTACTGATAAGAATATAGGCCAATGTAATATCCCATAAAAATCAAAGGACAGGTTTTTTCAAAGCATGAAATTATCAAACCTTGGTCTGCTCTGGACATTGCTGCATTTAGTGAAATCAGGTAGAAGATAACTATTTCTTTTGTTCATATTTTTTACTCATTCCACGAGAACTTATTAAGGGCTTCTGGGTTCCAAGTGCAGTGCCAGATGCTGTGGGCATAGTGGTTTCTGCCCACAAAAGAGGCGGTGGGTGCAGGGCAGTGCTGTGTCTGTCACTGGGGTTGGGGAGTCAGTTTGGTGGAGAGAGTTTGGTTTGGGGCCTGTTGAGTTTGAGGTGCTCAGGAGCCCTCGAATAGCTTTGTGCAAAAGTTTCCTGGAGGTCCAAGACTGGAACTTATTGTACATTAAGGTCCCCATTTAAGTGCAACTAACAGGAACACTCAAAAAGGAAAAGAGTTTATACTGAACATTAGCTTCACTTGGGCTTGAGGAGTTTAGAAAGGTAGGCAAGATTAAGTTCTTTTTCGCATTCAATTGCTATCTTAGTGATCTTGTTTTTATAGATAAGGCAATAGTATGGTCTCCTTCCAGCACGAAACAAGTGCCTAATCTGATTACACCTCTGCCTGTTTGTGGACAAAGCATTGTATAATTAAAATAATAAGTTACTAGGACCTCAGTTTGATACATAGTCCTATCTTTGATCTATGCTGTTGTAGCTGATCCTATGTTGGTATGCCTTCTAAGCCGCAAGGAGGGAAGGGGAACTGTGGAGGTTTAGCTACTTTGTGATATAATTGATGCATGCTTATGGTAGAAATTTTAGATAAAAAGCTTCAGAGAAGGGGGAACCACCCAACCACAAGAACCAACCCAATATTAATATATTTTTATTATCTTTTTACGTCATTTTTGGGTATATTTTCAGGCAGCTATATAATTTTATACAAATGATTTTGTGTCTTACCTTTTAAGATGAAGGTGTGACCTTTGAGCTGGACCTGGAAGTGTGGGGAGACTTTTGCACATGGGCCTGTTAGTGAGGTGCATTCCAGGTAGGAAACTAATTCATGTAAGAGCCGCAAGCTGGTTTCGGGTCTACTCAGTAGTCATTTTGGATATAGTTTAGATAAGATTTCAGGGAGATTAAAGTGATATTCAAGACTACAAATGAATATAGGGACAGATGATAGAAGTTTTACTATTTTTAAGTTGTTTGAATTTGTCTTCAATTGTGTTAAAAAAATGTTAATACCCCCACCCTCATTTTGTATCCAGAAACATGATTATATTAATGATGTAGAGAGATTTACCCATCATTGTGACTTGGGGGTAAGGTGGGGACAGGTATATAGTTTTAGAGATTTTCTGGAATGGTAACATTTTTATTTTTGTTTTTCTTCCATTCCTGTTTTTCTAGGAGAATATGAAAGTGTTACTCAGACTTGTTTGTTTCATAGCTCTACTGATTTCTTCTCTGGAGGCTGGTAAGTTAAGCATTTCCATGTATTATTATTTGCTAGGAGAATCTATTATTTGGAAATATGACATACTTTATTTAACAGACATTTTTCTTAACTTTTCTGTTGAATTCCAGTCCACAGAGCCTCCTGGTAACGAAACTGTACTGCTGGGTGTTCCTTTCGGCATCTTTACTTCTCATTCTCTTCTTTACACATCAGGAAACTAAGGCCCAGTGAAGTTAAGAGCCCAAGACCATGTTGCTAGTTTCAGAGCAAGAGTTAAGATCCAGGTTTCCCTTGCCTAGTCCAGGCCTCTTCCCACTGTATTGCCAATTGGAGAGTATAATACAGGAAATCCTGACTTTCATTCCAAAGAGGTGTTAGATGTAGTCCTTATGAACCCACAGCTGGACACCGTCAAGTGACAGTTCTTTGTTTTCTTTATTTATTCATTTTCACTCTTTCCCTCTCTCTTCCTTACTACAAATGCATTTAGCCTTTACCGTGTGCCAGGCACTAGGTGCAGGGAATAATGGAGTAACTAATCCAGACAGAAATAGATGCCTGCAGATGGTTTACATTCTAGTAGATTTAGAAAAATAAATGTTTATTGTCATATGGTGATAAGTGTAGACAGAAAAAAAGCAGGGATGAAAGATATAAAGTTTTGAGATTGTGGTAGGTGGAAGGTTAAAATTTTTTTTTATTATTGTTCAGTTATAGTTGTCCTACCTTTTCCCCAATTGCTCTCCGTTACCAGTCCTGTCC
Organism: Tonatia bakeri; assembly: GCA_004024845.1. Classification (NCBI taxonomy): domain Eukaryota; kingdom Metazoa; phylum Chordata; class Mammalia; order Chiroptera; family Phyllostomidae; genus Tonatia; species Tonatia bakeri. The sequence goes on from PVIA01005528.1 coordinate 52,416, forward strand.
CCACACTCCCACAGTCCATCCCTTCCCATTGTCCATGCCTATGAGGCCTCCATTTGTGTTCCTTTGTTTGCCACTTCCCTTTCTTTCCCCTATTATCCCCCTCCTCCATCCCCTCTGGTTGCTGTCAGTTCTTTATTTCTAAGTCTCTGGTTCTATTTGATTCATTTGTTTGTTTTGTTGATTAGGTTCCACTTGCAGGTGAGATCTTGTGGTATTTGTCTTTTACCGCCTGGCTTACTTCACTTAGCATAATGCTCTCCAGTTCAATCCACACTGTTGTGAAGGGTAGGACTTCCTTCTTTCTGCTGCATAGTATTCCATTGTGTAAATATACAACAGTTTTTAATCCACTTATTTACTGATTGGCACTTAGGTGTTTTCAGCACTTGGCTATTGTAAATAGTGCTGTTATGAACATTGGGGTGCATAGGTTCTTTTAAATTGGTTAATGAGTATTCCTGGGCATAGCCCCAGCAGTGGGATCACTGGATTGAAAGGTAGTTCCATCTTTAGTTTTTTGAGGAAATCCCATACTGTTTTCCACAGTGGCTATACCAGTCTGCATTCCCACCAACAATGTACTAGGGTTCCCTTTTCTCCACAACATCTCCAGCTCTTGTTGTTTGTTGATCTGTTTATGATGGCCATTCTGACCAGTGTGAAGTAGTATCTCATTGTGGTTGGCAAGTGATGTTGAGCATTTTTTTATGTGTCTGTGGGTCTTCTGTATATTCTCCTTGGAGAAGTATCTGTTCAGGTCCTTTGCCGACTTTTCTTTCTTTTTTTAAAAATTTTATTTATTTTTAGTTTTATAGAGAAGGGAAAGGAAGGAGAGAGGGAGAGAAAAATCAATGTGTGGTTGTGTCTCACACATCCCCTACTGGGATCTGGCCCACAACCCAGGCATGTGCCCTGACTGGGAATTGAACCAGCAACCTTTTGGTTCACAGGCCCGCGCTCAATCCACTGAGCTTCACCAGCCCGGGCCCTTTGCCCGCTTTTCAATTGGATTGTTTGTTTTACTGGTATGGAGTCATGTGAGTTTTTATATATTTTAGAGATCAAACCCTTGTCCAAGGTATCATTGACAAATATGTTTTCCTTTACAGTTGGTTCCCTTTCCATTTTGTTGATGTTTTTTTTTTTATCCATACAGAAGTTTTTTAGTTTGATGTAGTCCCATTTGTTTTTTCTTTCCTTTATATCCCTTGCCTTAGGGGATGTATCAGTGAAAATATTGCTGTGTGGGATATCCAAAATATTCCTGCCTATGAAGTTTTCCTCTAGGACTTTTGTGGTCTTTTAAGTCTTTTATCCATCTTGAATGTCTATTCGTGTATGGTGTAAGTTGGTGGTCTAGTTTCATTTTATTGTGTGTATACTTGTCCAGATCTCCCAACATCATTTATTGAAGAGGCTATTTTTAGTCCATTTGATGTTCCTGCCCTCTTTGTCAAATATTAACTGACTGTATTGACATGGGTTTATTTCTGGGCTCTCTATTCTGTCCCATTGGGCTGTATGTCTACTCTTATGCAAAAAACATAACTGTTTTGATTACAGTGTCCTTGTAGTATAGTTTGATATCAGGCATTGTGATCCTTCCTACTTTATTCTTCTTTCTCAAAATTGCTGGGGCTATTTGGGGTCATTTATGGTTCCATATAAATTTTTGAAATATTTGTTCTGTGTCTGTGAAATGTCATTAGTGTTTTGATAGGGATTGTGTTGAATCTATAGATTGCTTTGGGTAGTATGGACATTTTGATGATGTTAATTCTTCCAATTCATGAACTTGGTATATGCTTCCATTTGTGTCTTTCTTAACTTCTTTCTTCAGTGTTCTGAGTTTTCTGAGCATAGGTATTTTACCTCCTTGGTGAAGTTTATTCCTAAGTGTCTTGTTTTTATTGTTTCTATAGTATATGGGATTCTTTTCCTAATTTCTGTTTCTGATATTTCAGTGTTGGTATAAAAGATGCCTTTGATTTCTGAATATTGACTTTGTATCCTGCTGTTTTGCCAGATTCACTTATTAGGTCGACTAGTTTTTTGGTGGAGTCCATGATAGAGTTTCCTATGTATACTATCATGTCATCTGCAAACAATGACAGCTTTTTACTTCATCCTTTCCAGTTTGGGTGCCTTTTATTTCTTTTTCTCGTCTGATTGCTGTGTCTAGAACTTCCATTACTATGTGCAATAGAAGTGGTAAAAGTGGACCCCCTTGCCTTGTTTCTGATCTTGGTGAGAAAGCTTTTAGTTTTTGCCCATTGAATATAATGTTGGCTGTAGGTTTCTCATATATGTCCTTTATTATATTGAGGTATACTACCTCTATTGCCACATAACTGAGTGTTTTTATCATAAATGGGTGTTGTACTTTATCAAATGCTTTTTCTTTATCTATTTATATAATCATGTGGGTTTTGTGTTTTGTATTGTTCATGTGGTGTATTACATTTGTTGATCTGCATATATTGTACCATCCTTGCATCTCTGGGATGAATCCCACTTGGTCATTGTATATGATCTTTTTAATGTATTGCTGGACATGGTTTGCCAATATTTTGTTGAGGATTTTAGCATCTATGTTTATCAGTGATATTGGTCTGTAGTTTTCTTTCTTTGTTATGTCTTTATCTGGTTTTGGAATTAGGATAATACTGGCCCCATGACAAGAGTTTGGGTGTCCTCCCCCTTCTTGGATTTTTTAGAAGAATGTGAGAAGAATGAGGGTAAGCTCTTCTCTAAATTTTGGTAAAATTTTCCTGTGAATCTGTCCTGTCTAGGGCTTTTGTGTGAGAGGACTTTTTTGCTTACTTCTTCAATATCACTCGCTGATATCGGTCTACTCAGGCTTTCTGCTTCTTGTTTACTAAGTTTTGGAGGATTATATGTTTCTAGGAATTTTCCATTTTGCCCTGAGTTTTCAAATTTCTTGGCATATAGTGTTCATAGTAATTTCTTCACAGTCATTTGTATTTCTGTGGTATCAGTTCTAATTTCTCCTCTTTCATTTCTGATTTTATTTATCTGAGTCCTTTTCTCTTTTTTTCTTGATGGGTGTGGTTAAAGGCTTATTGATTTTGTTTTTCTTTTCATAGAATCGGCTCCTGGATTTATTGATCCTTTGGATTGTTCTTTTAGTCCCTATGTCATTTAATTCTACTCTGATCTTATTTCCTTCCTTCGACTTGCTTTGGGTTTTGTTTGTTGTTGTTCCTCTTGTTTTTGTAGACATAGGGTTAGGTCGTTATTTGAAATATTTCTATCTTTTTTAGATAGGCCTGTATTTCTATGAACTTCCCTCTTAGGCCTGCCTTCACTGTGTCCCATAGGTTTTGGGTTGTTTTGTGTTCATTTGTTTCCAGAAACTTTTTGATTTCTTTCTTGATCTCATTGTTTACCTATTTATTTATTTAATAACACATTATTGAGTCTCCATGTATTTGAATGTTTTTGAGTAAGGAATGTTTTTCCTTAAGGTTGGTTTCAAGCTTCAAACCATTATGATCCTAAAAAATGCTTGATGTGATTTCAATTTTCTTCAATTTGTTGAAGCTTGTTTTATGTCTTACATGTGGTCTGTCTTTGAAAATGATCCATGTACATTTGAAAAGAATGTATATTTTGTTTCTTTGTGATGCATGGTTCTATATATATCAGTTAAGCCCATTTGATCTAGCATGCCATTCACTGCCACCATGTCATTGTGGATTCTTTGTTTGGAAGATCTATCCATTTTTGACAGTGGGGTGATAAAAACTCCTACTAAAGATGTGTTGCTATCTATATCTTTCTTGAAGTCATCTAAGAGTTTCCTTATGTATTTGGGTGCTCTAATGTTGGTTGCATATATGTTTACAATGTTTATAGCTTCCTGATGGATTCCCCCCTTTAGAATTATGAAATGACCTTCTTTGTCTCTTTTTATGGTCTTTGTTTTGAAATCTATTTTGTCTGATGTAAGTATTGCTACCTTGGCTTTTTTTTTCCTATCCATTTGCTTAGGATATTTTTTCTCAGTCCTTTATTTTCAGTCTGTGTAGGTCTTGTGTTCTCAGGAGGGTCTCTCGTCAACAGTAAATGTGGGTCATGTTTTCTTATCCATTCTGCTACCCTATGTTTTTTGATTGGAGTGTTTAATCCATTTACCTTTAAGGTTACTACTGATAGGTACTTATTCATTGCCATTTTTCCAGAAGGTTAAATTTTTTGATAGTTTGATCAGAAAAAGCTCACTACGAACTTGACTTTTGAGTCAAACCTGAAGGAGAGACCTATACAAATATGAGGTTGGTGATGAAAAAAATAATCCAGGCATCATGTACCAAGGTCCTGAGGACAATAGTACTGACATGTTCCAGGAACTAAAATACCACTATGGTTGGAACAGAGTGAAAGATGAGGGAGGTGATAAAGGATTTGGGCAATGATAGTGTCAAATAAACATATGCTAAGTAAAATGATGACTGATAGTTGTTTATTTGATTTAGGAACTTAAAAGAAATAGGTGACATTGATCAGAACAATTCTGATTGAGTGGTGGGGCAAACCCCAGATAAATAAAAGTGTATGTATAGCTAAGACCTTACTTTAGGTTTACACTTTTTATCACTACTATTGCTATTGCTACTGCTTTTTACATTGTCTAAATACTTAGGAGTCCTTGATCTGCACAGGTAGTATGCTGACTGCCTAGCCACTTTAATTTTGATTCTATGTTTTTAAACAGGTTTATTGAGTTTATAATTGACACAGATGTTTAATATACAATTTGGTGTATTGACATACAAACTTACCCCTGAAATCATCATCACGATCAAGATAAAAAAATACATCCATGTTTCTGAATTTTCCTGTTGATCGGTGTTTCCTGTATTGTATGGTTACTGAAGTCTCTGCTTGGTCATCTGATGATTGATCAGAAATTTCCTTAGACTATTTAAAAATTAATTAATTAATTATTTGCAAGAGAGACAGAGAGATATTGATTTATTGTTCCATTTATTATGCATTCAGTGATTGATTCTTGTACCCCAATGAGGGATCAATCCTGCCACCGTGGCATATTGGGACAACACTCTATAACCACCTAAGCAACTCAGCCAGGGTTCCTTCGACTGTTTGACCCAATAAGTCTTCTACCTTTTGCTGAGGGACCCTGTGTGTGTTGGGGTATGCCTTCAACACTTAGGCTGTTCACAACTCTGCCTTAGTCTTGACTTACTGCTTATGTGTAACCTTCAGGTCATCCATATTTAAGAGACCAATGACTTCTCTGGTCTTCTCTGGGCATGTACTCTGGGCATGTATACAGCCATATATACATTTGTACTCTTAGATTATCCAGAAATATATTAGAGCTTTTCAGATCTTCCCATGGATATTTAATTCCCCAGATCTTCCTTTTTCTTTTGGCTAGACTCTTGTCTCATTTGGTATCATGGTTTCAGGCAGCTGCAGTTTTAAACAGTTGCCAGTGATTGATTTTTTTTTTTTTCCCCACGAACACTCTGGAATAGGGCTTTTCCTGTGGACCTCTGAGTCAGGATAATAACAACACCACTCTCTGAGTGAGACTTTTCCACAATGCTGCCAGTCAGGTCAAATTGTGGCAGTACTCTGGAATGGGACTTTTTCAGGGTCTCCAAACTTGGTTTGCTCTTGCCAGCCTAGTGGATTTTACAGCTACTGTGTTTGTAAGTTCAGAGTGGAGTTGGGAAAAGAGGATAAGTGTACTTTAAGTAACAGCCACAAATTCTGCTGTTCTACTGAGATTCACCTGTTGCTGGTATTTTGCTTGTTTGTTTTTATACTCACCTTAGGACATGCTTATTGATTTTAAAGAGAGGGGAAGAGAGGGAGAAAGAAAGGGAGAAAACACAAATGTGAGAGAGAAACATCCATCAGTTGCCTTTCATGCACAGTCTGATTGGAACTGAACCTGCAGCCTAGGCATGCTTACTGACCAGGAGTTAAACTGGCAACCTTTCAGTTTGTGGGACAATGCCCAACCAACTAAGCCATAACGGCCAGGGCGCTGCTACTTTTTTAAATAAATGCTCTGATTTTTGCAGCCCTTTGATTTAGAATAATTTCCAGTCTTTTTGTTGTCTTTACAGAGGAGTGAATTGTATGGAGACTCCCACTTGGCCATTCTGCAAATCCTGCCTTAAGAGCTCAGAATTTTGTTGTTGTTGTTTTACATAAGGATATCCAATTTGTGAAAAGACTATCTTTTCTCCACTGAATTTCTTTGTGTCTTTTTAAAAAATCAGTTGAATATGTTTGTGTAATTTATTTCTGGAACCTCTTTTCTGTTCAGTGACTTATTTATCTTTATGCTAATACTCCATTGTCTTAATTCATGTGGCTTTATAATAAATGTTGAGTTAAAGAAGTGCAACTGTTTCCATTTTGTTTTTTTAATCATTTGTTTTGAGTAATTATATATAAATTATATATAAATTTTAGAATCAGCTTGTTACTTTGTACAAAAAATCCTTTTCTGCACATGCCTAGGTTGCAGGCCATGTCCCCCAGCAACCGCACATTGATGTTTCTCTCTCTCTCTCCCCCTCTCTCTTCCCTCTCTAAAAATAAATAAATAACATCTTTAAAAAAAAATCCTTTTCTGATTTTGATGGGGATTGAGTTGAATATAACCCAATTTTGGGACAATTAACATTTTAATGATATTGAGTGTTCCGATCTATGTACTGAATATACATTTCTTCATTTATTCAGATCTTGTTTAATTTATATAAGCACCATTTTATAATTTTAATTGGATAGGTCTGATGCATCTTGTCAGTTTTATCCTCAATTATTCATATCTTTTGATGTCATTGTAAATAGAATTTTAAAAAATTCAGTTTTTAAAACTGTGATACATTTATATAATGGAATACTATGCAGCAGAAAGAAAGAAGGAGCTCCTACCCTTCATAACAGCATGGATGGAACTGGAGAGCATTATGCTGAGTGAAATAAGCCAGGCAGTGAAAAGCAAATACCATATGATCTGACCTATAAGTGGAACCTAATCAAAACACACAAGCAAGCAAAATATAACCAGAGACATTGAAATAAAGAACAAACTGATCGTAACCAGAGGGGAAGGGGAGAGGGATAATGGGGGGAAAATGGGGGAAGTGTCATCAAAGAACATGTATAAAATACCCATGAACAAAGCCAAAGGGTGTAGGTACAGGGTGGGAGGTGGAGGTGGGTGGGTTGTGGAACATGGTGGGGGGCAACGGGGACAACTGTACTTGAACAACAATAAAAAAACTCACTGTTAAAGAATAAAAATACAACATAAAAAATTCGGTTTTTAATTGTTCTTAACTAGTGTCTGCAAACCCATTCAATTTTGCATGTTCATATTACATTACCATTTACTAATCCATTTAGGTCTATTGTAGATTTCATAGTGTATTCCACAAAGATGATCATGTCTGCAAAGAAAGCCACTTTACTTTCCCCTTCAATCTGGATGGCATTTATTTTTTTTTATCTTAATGTGCTAATTAGATCTAGTATAATATTGAATAGAGATAATTAGAGTGGACATCTGTTACCTTATTCCTAATCTTACTATATATGAGAGCTGTAGATTTTTCATAACTGTCCTTTATTAGGTTCAGGAAATTTCTCTCTATTCCTAATTTGCTGAGTTTTTGTCAGGAATGGATATTGGATTTTGTGAGTTGCTCTTTCTGCATCTATAGAGGTAATTATATAGTTTTTCTTTTAAACTAAGTCTATATATGGACTTTTATCAATTTTTTTAATGTGAATTCAACTTAACATTTCTAGGGATGTTAGGTACATGATATTGTGTTATCCTTTTTTGATACATTGTGGGATTGGTTCATATACTGTTTTAAAGGAAGTTTGCATCTATGTTCATGATGAAGACTTTTTTTTCTCTTAAAATGTCTTTGTCTGGCTTTGGTATGAGAGCAGTGCTGACCTCAGAGAGTGAATGACAAGGTTACTGACTCTTCAGTTTTCTGGAAGAGTTTGTGTAAAATTGTTGTTTTTCCTGTGAATATACCAGTGAAGCCATCTAGGCCTGAAATTTTCTTTGTTGGAAGGTTTTTAGATATAAATCCATTTTCTTTAAATATCTCTAGGGCCATTTAGATACTTATTTTTTCTTGAGGGAGCTTTTATAGTCTGTGCCCTTCAAGGAATTTGGTCATTTCACAATAAGTTGTTGAATTTATTGGCATAAAACTTTTGTTAATACTTCCTTATTATTCCTATAAAAGTATTTTTTTAGCCTCACCTGAGGACATTTTTTTTCATTGTTTCTAAAGAGAGAGGAAAGGAGAGAGGAAGGGAGAGACACATCAATGTGAGAGAAAAGCATCAATCCTTTGCCTCTCATACATGTCTGGACACAGGATTGGCACCTGGATCTTGGATTGTGCACATCCAGACCAGGGATCGCACATGCGTGTACCCACGTAGGGGATCAAACCCACAACCTAGGCATATGACCTGACCTTGGATCAAACTCGCAACCTTTTGATTAGGGGGTGATGTTCCAACAAACTGAGCCACATGGCCAGGGCTTAAAGTGTTTTAATGAGAGACGTCACCTCTCTTTTATCCTGATCAATTGGGCTAGAGATTTTATCAGTGATGTTGATTTTTCTGAAAGAACTGGCTTTTTTGAAAAATCAGGTATCAGTGATATCTGTATTGTTTCTCTGTTTTCCATTTCATTGGTTATCTCTTGTATCTATATTACTTTTTATCTTCTGCTCACTTTGGGTGTGATTAGTTTCTAATTTATTAAGTGGAAACTGAAGTAATCAATTAGAGATATTTTTTCTTATATAGGCATTTAGTGCTGCAGGTTTTCCTTAAACACTGTTTCCATTGCATACCATCCATTTTGGCATGTGTTTTCCCTCTTTTTTTATTTCTTCTTTGACTTACGGGTTATTTAGAAGTATGTTTTTTAGTTTTTAATGAATAATACTTTTTATGATTGCATTCTGCATATTATGGAAATTATGTTCAAATCTGCTGGTACTTTATGGAACTGATAAATTAGAACTGTATGGCTTCCCAGCTAACAGTGTATTTTATATTCATTTAAAATGTTTCCTTAAATATATTGGGAATTCCTAGTTATCTTTCTGTTATTGGTTTCTAATTGAATCCCATTTCACTGGAGAATATAACTGACTAATTCGAATCCTTTTAAGTGTATCGATCGTTGGCTTATGGGCAAGAATATTGCATATCTTGATAAGTTTGTTGTGTTTACTTAAAAAATATGTATTCTGCTGTTGTTGGTTAGGATTTTCTATAAATATCAATTATGCCAAATTGGTTGATACATTGTTCAAATCTTCTATATTATTAATGATTATCTAATTGTTCTACCTGTTCTGTCCATTATTGTTAGTAGGGTATTGGAATCTCTGACTGTAATTGTGGGTTTCTCTATTTCTTCTTGCAGTCTAGCAGTTTTTGCTTCAGGTATTTTGAAGCACTATTAGTAGGTGAGTAAACATTTAGGATTACTATGTACTTTTTGATGAATGAGTCCTTTATCATAATGAAATGACCCTTTTTATTTCTGATGATATTCTTTACTGTAAAATCTACTTTGGTTATTAACAATATAATAACCATTTAAACCTTCTTTTGATTAGTGTTAACATGGTGTTTTCCCCCACCTCATTTTTTAAACTTTTGAACATATTTGTATTCTTATATTTAAAATGTGTGTAAGTAGTGTGACAGCACGTGTGCGTGTGCGTTGGGCAGCGTACAGTTGGATCCATCTTACTTCATCTATCTGACCATCTCTGCCTTTGGATTGGGGTGTTTAGACCATTAAAATTTTTAAATATGATTGATAATATATTTGGGTTTAATTTTAGGACTTGTTGTTTTAGTTTCTATTTGTCCCATCAATTCTTTGTAATTTTTTCTCTTTTTGGATTGATAAGAATTTTTTTTAATTGATTGGCCTTTTGAATTGATTGAGGATTTTCATGATTCATTTAATCTCCTTTGTTGGCTTATACTAGTAACTATTTCTGTCTTTTTAAATAACTGCTCTCAGGTTTCTAGTATCCACCTTTAACTTATCACTGTTTACCTTTACATGATGCTATACCATTTCACATATAGTATAGAAATCTTAAAACATTATGTATCCATTTTAGAACTTGACCTTATTGTTTCCATATATTTTGCTACTTTATATCTTATAAATCTCACAGTGTACTATTATTTTTGCTCTAAACATGCAGTTATTTTAAAAGAGATCTAAATATTAGGAAAATTATTCTATAATTACACATGTAATTAACATTTCTGGTGTTTATATTCTTCTATGTAGATTCATTTTTCATGTGATACTATTTACTTTATTTCTGAAGGACTTCTTATATTTTTCAGGTAGTACTGGCCAACTGGTGATTAATTTTACAGCTTTGATGAATAAATGCAAAAAAGTTTATTTTGCCTCTATTTTTGACAGTTACTTTCACTGAATATAGAATTCTAGGTTGATTATCTTTTTTCTTTCAGTACTTATCTTTATTCCACTTTTTTCTTGTATGTATTGTTTCTGGCAAAAAGGCTGCATCATTTTTTTTCTTTGGTAGAGTTTTCATGGTTCTTTTGCTTGGGGTTCATTATGATTTTGGGGTGTGTGAGTTCCTCACTTTCATAAAAATCTTGAAAAATTTCAACACTGTAGGTCTTAAAATATATTTTTTTTCTGATTCACTCACCTTTCATCTTCAGGAATTCCTATTACATGTATTGAAGTTGTCCTGTAGCTAACTAATGCCCCGTTAATTTTGTTATGTTATTTTTCTGTGTTTAATTTTGAATAGTTTCTAATGCCATGTTTTAAAGTTCATTTATCTTTTCTTCTGCAGTGTCAAATCTGCCATTAATCAGATCCTGTGTTATTTTTTAAGTCAACATTGTAGTTTTCATCTCTGGAAATTTTATTTAAGTTTTTAAAGAAGCCCTCATGTCTCTTCTCAACGTGTATGATCTAGTAATTGGTCAAGTAATTGGTACAATAGTAATAACTGTTTTAATTTTCCCATTTATTCTATCATCTCTACCTTTTTCTGTGTCAGTATTGATTATTTTCTCCTCATTATTAGTTATATATATTAATTCTTTGTATGCCTAGGAATTTTTGATTAGATGCCAGACATTGTGAATTTTACTATGATGGGTGTTGGATATTTTTGTATTACTAAAAATGTTCTTGATTTGTTCTGTCACAGGTTTGTTACTTGAAAGTAGTTGATCTTTTCAGGTCTTGCTTTTAAATTTTATTAGTCATGTTCAGATAAAAGTTATTCTATGCCTAATTTTCCCCATTTACTAAGTCAAATCCCTCTTGGTATTCTGCCCGATGCCCCATGATTAATGAGGATTTCCACATTAGTTATCAACACAAATATTTCCAGAATTGTGTGCACTCCAAAGATTATTTACTCTAATCCTTATGGCAGTTCTCACTGTCGCCTTGGATAGTTTTTCTTATATCTTAACACTAATCAATACTCAGCGGAAAACGTGAGGAAGATTCTCTGTTGATCTCCAAAGCACTTGTTTCCTTTTTCTCCCTCTCCCTCTTCCTGTCTGTCTCTCTCTCTGTGCAGTGCTAATTTATTTGGCACTCTTCCCTGTGAACTTTTGATTTACCTGAATTTCCAGCTCCATTTTCTCAACCCAGAGAACAGTGGATTTTGCCTACATTTCCTCCTTGCAATACTATGGTCTTGAATCTCTCTAGGCCGTAATTTGGGAATATTATAGGGCTCACCTCCTTTGATTCCTACCTTTCTGATATTCCTGCCCTTTGTTTCCTGATGTTTGAAGTCTTAAACATTGTTGTTTTATGTATTTTGTCCATTTTTCAGTTGTTCAGATGGTAGGGTAAATTCAGTCCCTGATACTCCTTCTTGTACCCAAGTAGATCTCTTACCTGATACATTTTCACCAATGTTTAGATGATTAGGAGGGGATAAGAGGTTAAGTAACTTGCTCATGGGCACTCAGGTAGTAAATGACACAACTGGATTTGAATATTAACCTTTTAAACTTCCAAGATAATGTTAATAAGGCTGCTAAAACTCATATTTAGTAGGAATTGATAATACTGAATAATTGATAAGTTTATATCTAGATATTATGTTAAGAAACACTGTCAGATTTCATATAGAATTTGTTTTTTTCTCCCTTTTAAAGGTAAATGTGAGAAACGTAAAGATCAAATAATTTTAGCTTCTTCTGCATATGACATAGATGTCCGTTCATGTCCTCTTAACCCAAATGAAAACAAAGGCACTATAAGTTGGTATAAAAATGACAGCAAGACATCTATATCTACAGAAAGAAACTCCAGGATTCATCAGTACAAAGATAAACTTTGGTTTGTTCCAGCTAAGGTAGAGGATTCAGGACATTACTATTGTGCAGTAAGGTAAGAAAGTAATGTATTAAAAATAGATGTTCTATGTACCTATAATAGTTAAAAACAGAAAAATCCCTTAATAATGCTTAATTGACCTATTTTGATTTACTTTAGAAATTCAACTTACTGCCTCAAGATTAAAATAACTGCAAAGTTTGTACAACGTGAACCTAACTTGTGTTACAGTGCACAAGCTATATTTACACAGAAACTGCCTATTGCAGGAGATGGACAACTTGTATGTCCTTATTTGGATTATTTTAAAGATGAAAACAACGAGATACCAAAAATACAGTGGTATAAGGTAATATTATGTTAAATATGGTATTTTACTTTTTCAGCAAATAAAATAGCTTTCTGTTGTAGACAATATGTTGAATCTGAAAAGTATATTTCATTTGGCACACTGTTTGCTTTTTAGTGGTAAAATTTAATAGGAACATTTTTACAAGTTGTAAGACTACATCTATTTAATTTGCAGCTTAACTAAAATCTTAACTTTCTGTTATTTTTATTTAATTAGATACAGTTGAGAAGAGTATAGTAAGAATAAAAGAAGTTTAAAGATAAGACTGGGTATAAGTTTAGGGTTTTAAGAGATAACTGTTTATGACAAAATGTATTATTTTGTGTTTTATTTAAAATATCTTGTAGTCCTTAAATAAGTTAGTAGTTTATGTAACTCTCTTAAAGTGCTTGACTAGCACTATATAGAGAACACATTATGTTTGGATACCTTTGATCCACATAGGTTATTGGAGCTTAACTTGGAGAATCATCCTGTATAGGGTAAGAAACACAAAATAAATAGCATCAGTGAAGAAAGGAAGTACAGCATTGCAGAGAAAGTATAGTGTGAGCATTCTTTCCTCAAATGTGTTTTTTTAGTTGGCAAATAAAAATTTGTTTTCAAAATGCAAGGTTCATAGGCCTAAACATTTAATATCCTAGGAGTATTAATGCCTTTTGCCATAAAAATTACAATATTAAAATTTGTATGCAAGGAACCTTTCTTTTCATATATATGTATATTTGTGTATACACATAAATTTATATAAAATATAATGTATATATTATATATCTATAAAACATTTGCTGCTATGAAAAAAATAGATTTTTTTCCTGGCTGACTGGACTAAATTATTAATTGGTTTTCAATACTTCCATCCTGTCCCTCTATCTAGGATTGCAAACCTCTACTTCTTGACAATATGAATTTTATTGGGGAATCAAGTAAGCTCATTATCATGAATGTGACTGAAGCACATAAAGGGAACTATACTTGCCTTGCATCCTACACATACTTGGGAAAGCAATATCACATCTCCCGGGTTATAGAACTTCTAACTCTAGGTGAGTCATAGTTTCAATCCTAGGAGTTTATATCTGGGAGAGCCCAGAGACCACAATTCTACTATTACCTTCATTATCCTTGGAGGAACAAAATCCATGAGAATCTTGATGACTTGTCAAAGGTCACATGGTCTTAATTTGTTGTTAAGTACTATGTAAAGGCTTTCATTCCTGCTTCAGATGCAGAGCTAATTAAACAAACAACATGAACCTCATTTTCCAATTGAATTAGGAGGCTTGCTCTTTGGGATGTCTAAAGATGGTTCTTCCTGAGAACTCTGGCTGATTCTGGCTGGTGTATGAGGACAGTTCTGGGCTCCTTCCCTTGGGGAATCTAAATGTCTAGCAATGAGGATCATTTGCATGAGGACGAGGATGCTAACGGGTTTTGGAATAAGTTATACCCCCAGAATCTCCCTCTTGTTAGTTCCCTGTTAGCCCAATTACTTAACCTCTCTAAGCCTGTTTCCTCCTCTGTATGAAGGTGATACATCCTTCCCAGGTTGTTGGGAAGATTAGAGATCAATTATATGGTTATGTATTTGATGCAGAACAGATGAGCAATAAATAGGTTCATGGTGATGATTCATGTTAATTTCCTGAGGCTTTCAATTTTCTACTAAGCATGTTTCATATTAAAAACTATTTTACAACAAAGTACACTCTGACAAGTTATCTGGGGATGAAAGAATGCTTGATCTTACTGTAAATATCAGAGTTTTAAGCTTTTTCTAATATACAAAGAGTTACTCCAACCAGGAGTTTGAAAGTTACAGAGGTTTTTATTAATAATTATGCTGGGACAACAGGCATAAACAGGGAATATCACAGGTCACACAACATGATCACCCTACACATAGCTGAACTATCTCAATTCAATAGTAATTTATTTTTTTCAAAGTTTATATCATTGAATCACAGTTAATTCCTACAAGCATTAGTGAATTGTAATATTCAATAATCACAACCATCTTGAATTTTTAGCAGCCTCTCTCTGGTCATTGTCTAGCTCTGGTTTGTTTTTCCTGAGATTGATCTGTCTATGTATTTATCTATGTGTATGTCTATCTATCATCCATCCATCCATCCATCCATCTATCTATCTATCTATCTATCTATCTATCTATCTATCCATCCATCCATCCATCCATCTATCCGTCCATCCATCCATCCGTCCATCCATCCATCCGTCCATCCATCATCCATCCATCCATCCATCCATCCATCCATCCATCCATCCAGTCATCCATCCATCTATCCGTCCGTCCATCCATCCATCCATCCAGTCATCTATCTATCTAGTAACTAGAGCAGCAAACATATTCGTCATCTCTTTTTCTGATCCCTTATATAGAAATAATATACTTAATCAGGGGTGAGGTCATTTTTTATTTTTTTCTAAAGGCAGATTCAAAATTATTTATTGAGCATCTACTATGTGCCAGTCACTGTTCTAGGTATATATTAGCAAACAAAAAAGACAATATCCTGCCTTGATGGAGCTTACTTTTTTTTTTTTAATACTTTACATTCAAGTTCATAGTTTTCCAGGGTTGGCCACAGGTTACCCCTTGAAGCCAATCTTCTTATAAATAAAAGCCAGGTTACTTTCTAGAGCTACTTAATATTTTTATGCCTGTTTTAATAAATTATACCAAATTTCTTGACATTCTACTCTGGGGTCATTATTAAAGGTACTGAGTATAAACAGATCTAGCATTGGATGGCCTTTCTGGGGAATAATGCTGCACCAAGGGAAGTGCCTTCCCATGACTGCTCATATTCCTGGATTCACTTTAAGAGAGGCACTTGTCCGGAGCCTCAAGCCCTGGTGTCATGTGTGGTTTTTTGTAGCACCAAATTCCATGGGTTGAGAAGGATGCAGGCATTTTAGTGGGTATTCACAATTTTGCTATGGCTTTCATGTTAGCCTCCTTCCTTCACCTCTGATCTTCTGTCTGCTGTCATAAATGCTTCAGGCACTTAAGGGAATATCTGGCAGGATGCTGTATAGTATGTTTTGGTATATTTAGCCAAGCGTTGTTGTCACTTGAGATTGTAATCTATATGAGACTGAGAAGCCCTGTGGATGTTTTTCTTTCAGAGGAAAATAGGCCCATGAGGCCTGTGATTGTGAGTCCAGTTAATGAGACAATGGAAGTGGTCTTGGGTAAGTGGCCTCAAATTAGGATGTGCTGAAATAACTATTTTGAATTCAAGATTAAGATAAATTGTACCTTTACTACACATAATAGTAAACCTAAGTTGTTTACTGGATACATCTATATTTAGAAAGGAAGTGGAATAGATCGTATGTTAAATGTTTCTTTGGATTTCTTGCCTCTAATCAAATCTGATTTGTCCATCCTTGCTTTTCTGTGGAAACCTGTTACCCGTGACAACACCAGCCAAAGGCCAATTTCAACAGGCTTAGGAATGAAAAATATAATTTATTTGGTACACAATGAATTTCTTATGCCTAGGGTGCTAAGCTTTTAGGCAGAAGAGTAAGACTATAGGTAAAAACAGATAGTCATTCTAGAAAAATACTTTTTCAAGTTAGTGAACATTTTTTATTTCAAGAATGAGAAGAAATTTTATATGCATTAGACCTACACTATACAATACAATAGCCACCAGCCACATATGGTTATGTATATGTAAATTTAAATTAAATTAATTTTTTAGTTCAATTGAAAATTAGTGTCTCAGTCAAGAGCTTAATAGATACAGGTGACCAGTGACTACAGTATTAACACAAATATAGGACATTTTCACCATCGCTGAAAGTTCTGTTAGAAACCACTGGTCTAAACATAAAAACAGAGAGATCTGAGATATCTATGAAGTAAATGGAAGCTACACACATCTGTTCCCAGAGCCAAACCAGATTTACAGCTATATTACAGAGCAATCAACCTGAGTGACCAACTGAAGGACAGCTGAACAGGAGTGTTATATCCAAGGATTTACAGAAGTTACACAGAGACTGGTAAGAAAGGTGAAGATGCAGAGAGGGCTGGCCCCTCTACCCAGGTGTGGCAGCTGAGAAACTGTAAAAGTTCCCTCCCATGAGGTTTCATGGGGTCTCAGGCCCATACCATGACCCCCAAACCAGAGCACTACGGCCGGGAAGAGGAGCCTGAATAGCATCTGGCAGTGAAAATCTTCAGGGACTCTGTTTACTGAGAAGAAGAGGGCATCTGCTAGAATCCAAATGCTCTCTTAAAGGGCCAGCTCACAGAAGCTCACTTTTCTGGGCACTCATCCAGGGCTTTGGTAGAAGGAAGGAGACACACAACATACAGGAATCATAAAGAGAAGATCTAGGTGGTGTGGCTCTGGATAGAGATCTGGAGTGTCAGCTACTGAGGTCCTTGTTCTGAGTCCCTATTCCACACCACCCTCAGGCACCATCTCCTAGGATCAGGCACTCCTGTTCTTATAGCACCAGCTAGGGGAGTGTACTGACCCTCCGAATACTGGCAACACCACCCTGCTGAGCTGAAGTCTGGCAGAAAGGACTGTTGGCTACACCCAACAGGGACCTGAGGCGTGCTCTTTTTCTGGAGAAACTACAGACTCTCAGATGGTTATTGAACAGTGTGGCTTTGGAATGAGAGCCAATCTTTTCCGCCTCCTAAGGGTTTGGCAGGTGCCACCCCCAACAAAAGGCTCCCTTGTCAGGGTCTCTGGTGACCTGGCTGTGAAGCTGAGGGAAAGCATGCAGCTCACCACCTCCCACATCCCCACTGGTGTTACCCCCAACAAAGGGCTTTCTTGGTTGTTTTCCGAAGTCGTGGTGGCCCTGTTTTGCCATGCTTGCTCCAGCAGTGGGGGTGGCTGGCTGCACCAAATTTGAACCTGGAGTGTGCTCCTCCTGAGGAAGCTAGAGTTGGAGACTAACAGAAACTGTGTGGTATAGCTCGAGGAGGAGCCACGTTCTCTGCACTCAGTGTCTGACCACACTGTCCCCAAGTAGGGGACCCACTAGCCATGTCTTCCCAACCTTGTCATCCTGCCCTACTAGGCTTCAGCCCTGAGAAAGTGTCAGAGTGGCATGACCAGCTTAAGCCCATTCTACAACCTTTCTTGATAAGACTGTAGGAAGTACAGGCAAAGAATAAAATGGCAATAAGTACCTACCAATAATAACCTTAACCAGGCACTGGTTGCAGCTGATCTGAGGGGTACAAACAAAGTCTTTTTTAAAATATTGTTACATATATCAGGTACGCATAGACTCAAGGTAATGACTAGCTGTGTGTTTGTGACTAATGTTATGCCATACCTTTAAGCCATCAGTTTGGCTATAACGTGTTTCATAAGATTATGTGATATTCGATAGGAAATTTTATCTGAGAGACTACAAACTCTGAATTCAGTGTTAGTGTAGTTTTATTCGTGAACCTCAAAGTCAGTGTTGTGTTTTTTTTTCATTTACCATTGAAAATGGCTGGAAAAATATATCAATTCAATAGTCCAAGAGATGTTGAACTTCAGCAAATTCTATTTGAGTCAGATGATGAGAATGATAGTGTTGAATATGAAAATGAAAGTGATTTAGAAGATGAAGATTTTGTGGAAGTTTGTTCAGAGGATTTGGATACTGAGCAAGATATTTCTAGTAAAGAAAGTGAAGATGGCGTAGACATGAGTGAAGAGTATTTTTTTGGAGAGGATAAGGGAAAAAAGTGGAGGAAAAATCCAATAAGACAAATTAGAGAAGAGCTGCAGAATATTTTGTGTCAACTTCGTTAGTTTGACCAAATGCAAAAAATGCCAAAAAATAACTTGAAACTTGGAACTGCTTTATCATAAATGATATTTTAGATTTAATTTTACTATATACAAATAAATACATCAATTTTATCTCAATCCAGTTTTCAGCAATCTTGAAAAATAAGAACAAGTTGGAGGTGTCATATTATTTGATACCAAGCTATGTTACAAGGCCATTGTAATCAAACAGCCTGATACTGGCATAAGAACAGGCATATAGATCAGTGAATAGAACAGAGAGCACACATAAACCCACACCTTTATGGTCAATTCGTATTTGACAAAGGAGGCAAGAGCATAAAATGGAGTCAAGACAGCTACTTCAGTGAATGGTGTTGGGAAGATTAGACAGGAACATGCAAAAAAAAGAGAGAGAAACTAGACCACCAACATACAAAATTCACAAGAATAAACTCAAGACTGATAAAAGACATTTATACAAGTTGTAAAAGCATGAAAATCCTAGAAGAAAACATGCTCCAGTTCAGACATCTGCCCTGGTCAGGTGTCTCAGCTGGTTGGAGTGTTGTCCCATACACCAAAAGGTTGTGGGTTCATTCCCTACTCAAGGTACATACCTAGGTTGCAGGTTTGATTTCCATTTGAGTGTGTGTGGAGGTAACTGATTGGTGTTTCTCTTTCACATGTCTCGCCCCTGCCCTGTCTCTCTATCTTTCTTGCTAGCCCCTTCCTCCCTCCCTCTCTAAAATCAATAAACATATCCTCAGGTGAGCATTAAAAACAAACTTTCTTGTAGCAGTATTTTTGCCTATATACCTCTTTGGACAAAGAAAACAAAGGAAGAAATTAAACAAGTGAGACTACATTAAAATAAAAAGCTTTTACACTGCAAAAGAAATCATCAACAAAATGAAAAGGGAAACCACTGAAGGGGAGAACATACTTGTCAATGATACAACTGATAAGGGGTTAACTTCCAAGATATGTAAATAATTTATACAGCTCAACACCAGAAAGACCAACACCCAGTTACAAAATGGGCAAAAGACCAGAATAGATACTTCTCCAAAGAGGACATAGAGATGACCAGTAGACATATGAGAAAATCCTCAGCATCACTAATCATGTGAGAGATGCAAATTAAAGCTGCCATGAGCTATTACCTTACACCTGTTAGAATGGCTATCATCAAATCAACAAACAAGTCCTGGTGAGGATGTGGAGAAAAGAGGATCTTGTGCATTGTTGATGGGAACATAGACTGGTACAGCCACTCTGTAAACAGTATGGAGTTTCATCAAAAAATAAAAAATGGGCCCTGGCTGGTGTACCTCAGTAGATTGAATGCCAGCCTGCAAACCAAAGGGTCATGGGTTTGATTCCCAGTCTGGGCACATACCTGGGTTGTGGGCCAGGTCCCTAGTAGGGGGCACATGAGAGGCAACCATACATATATGTTTCTCTCCCTCTCTTCCTTTCTTCCCCTCTCTAAAAATAAATAAAAATCTTAAAAAAAAGAAACAAAAACATGGAACTACCTTTTGACCCAGCTGTCCCATTTCTGAGAATACATATATAAAGGAACCCAAAACAGTAATTTGAAAGAATATTTGCACCCCTATATTCATTGCAGTGTTATTTACAATAGCCAATATCTGGAAACAGCTCAAGTGTCCACCAGTGTATGAGTGAATAAAAATTGTGGTATATTTGCACAATGGAATACTAATGGACTGTAAAAAAGGAAATCTCACCTTTTATGACACAATGAGTAGATCTGGAGATTATTATGCTTTATTATACTAAGTGAAATAAGCCAGTCAAAGAAAGACAGATGCTACCATAAGATCTCACTAATATGTGGAACCTAATGAAGAAAATAGCTGATGAAGAATAGAAACAGAGGCATGGATACATGGAACAGACTGACAGCTGTCAGAGGGGAGGGGTTGCGGAGACTAGACGAAAAATATCGAAGGAATTTTTTGCTTAAAGCAAAAACATATATATAATAACGCGTAGACACAGATTTAAGTGTGGTCAGAGCCAAGGGAAAGGGGCAAGAACTAGGTGGAGGTGGGTAAAGGGAGGAAATATTGGGACAGAGAGAGACTTTGCTTGGGACAATGGGCATATATTACAGTGTGCAGATGGTGTTTTATTGAGTTGTACACTTGAAACCTATCACCCTTCAATAAACTCAGTACAAAAGAAAATAAACATAAAAACAGATTTTTGTATCAGAGGATCAAAAATCAAGTTGGCATACAGCATTATTTTCTGTAATAGTAACTACATGAAGATAGAGATTAGAATATAAGAGTTTGTTAACTGTGGATTCTGTACTTAGCTGAATTGTTATTTATGAAGGAAGGTAATATAAGGATATTCTTAGTTATAAACTAACAAAGATGTGAAAACTGAAAATTGAATATAGGCCAGTATAATCTAGAGCAGTATTTCCCCTTTTTTGTGTGTGTTATTGTTCTCCTTTAGAGCTGAAAGAGGCATTTTTCCCTAGTTGTTTTTACATGTTAATACCACAGATAATATTGTCTATTAATGTACTATGATACTTCGAAGGGCCACAAACCACTGCAACAGCTAAAATTCTCTTGCCCCCTTAAAACTATAAAACAGTACAATAGTGAAAGTATTATTTGCTCCAAATAAAGTGTACATAGATATTTACCTGATTTGACGGTAGATATTTTAGGGAAAAAATAGCAAAAACAGATAAAATAAGCTAATACATTTGACCAAACAAAAAATAAAAATATCTGTGCCAAAGAATTATAAATAAAAATGAAATAAAAGTAACTAATGCTGAAGGGTTTTTGGAATAGTTTTCATGTATAATGAAGAATTAATACCCTTAATGAATAAAGAACTCTTCCACATCAGTAAATTTAACATGAGAATGCGATTAATGATAGTAGGAGTAATAAGCAGTTCTTAAAGGCAAATGAACACTAAACTTATGAAAAACCTGTCAATTCACTATTAATTGAAGAAATGCAGGTGAAATTAAAATGAAGTTTTTTTTCTTTTCTGAATTGGCAGTGATTGGTGTGGGAGTTGGGGAGGGAAATGGCATTTGCACACACCGCTGGGCGCAGTGTAGGCTTACAGTCTCATTTGGGAGAGGGTGGTCAGCTTTTAAAATGTGCATCCCCTTTTAACTGAATTCTACTTCTAGATTTTCATTTAAAGTAGTACTTAAGGGTATGTTTAATATTGATGTACAAGAATGTTCATTGGAATAGTAATCATAGTAATGAAAAATTAGAAACACAATATATTTAGCAATAGGACAATAATTAATCATATTGTGTCTGTATTCTGGAATATTAAGCAGCCCTGAAAGGCTAATGGCGTGAATCAGCATTCCCAATGCAATAATCATTACAAATGGTATACATTATATCTCATTTTAAAAAGTGCATATGTGCATAGAGAAGATATGAGATAAGTAATATTACTAATAGTGGTCATTTCTGGGAGTAGGTTTAAGGGTGATCTTTCTTTTTCTTTGTGCTTTCATATACTTAAAAATTTTCATTCAATAGTCATTTGTTAATACAGATAGATCACATAAAATCACTTAATACTATGATTAAAAATACATTGCTTTGCAGGATCCCAGCTACAATTGATATGCAATGTCACTGGCCAGTTCAGTGACTTTGTCTATTGGAAGTGGAATGGGTCAATGATTGATGATGATCCAGTGCTCGTGGAAGACTATAGACTGTAAGTATGCTGAAAGCCAGCCCTACAGTAGAGAAGTTTTGGTGCTAAATTGCATGTTATACTTTATATAACTTTGACGGTCTAACCTAATAGCAAAAGTTAGTTGACAGTTGAGTGGTTCTTATCCCTTTGCTGCCCACACTGAGTTTTGCAAAGCTAAACAGAATTTAAGAGGTCTTGTATATTTAAGATAAAAATACATGTCATTGTGGTGCAAATTCAGGACCATTTAGAAGGCTTTCTCTTAAATTAGTTATATATGTTGCAACAGTCCAATGAAACAATTTTCCTGAATAACCTTCATGTTATTCTATTTTTTGAGTACTCTAAAAAAGACTCATTAAATGGGGTCAGGAAGCATGCACTCCACTTCTCAAGTCTCCAGTGGCTACGTATAAGCTCTCTAGTGTTAAACTCCTGACTCCTTAGCATTACATTCTGACCCTCTGCTACCTGCTGACTCTACTCTTGTTCCATATATTTTTCTCTGTGCCCCATGGAGACCAACGTGCACTTATCTCTATTTTTCTTCTTGAAAGTTGGTGATTTTAACTCAATTTCTCTGCTGCTGAGTCTTTTATTGACAGTGGCCCTGGGGCTATCACATCTACCGTCAGTGTGGCTAACAGCCTGATTGTCACACCTGTTCTTAGGGCTGGTGATTACTTCTGCTGCAATGTATGCAACAAATTAAGAGATAAACCAGGCACATGTGTCTTATTTGTTGTTAGTGCAGTTTACTTAACTTTATTTCCTCTCTCTCTCTTGAACAGAGTGGAAAATCCTTCATCCAAAAAAAGGAATACAATCATCATAATGCTCAATATTTCAGAAGTAAAAAGTAAATTTTATCTATATCCATTTACCTGTATAGCCAGGAATACATATGGTATAAATGCAGCATATATCCAATTAATACACCCAGGTAAACAACAAAATTTTATTGGGAATGTAATTTTGTTTTAGCATGGTAAGATTCTGTGACCTTGAAGTTTTCAGTGCTGTTTCCTTGCTCTTGGATACCTGTTAACCTGGATAACTTCTTTTTTCTCATCGTGGCTGAACAATTTCTTCTGTTAAGAAGCTTTTCTGTCCTGCTCTCTCCCAAAACGAATGTACTTTCATAGCACCATATGTCCCAATGACAATATTTATCATACTTAGTTTTCTTTACTTGATTATAAATTCTGTGATGGTGTAGAGCATTTATTTTACTAATTATTCCATTTCCGGAGCTAGTAGCAACTTAAGTCTGGTCATGGTAGGTGCCTGATGAATGTGTTCGGGTGAATGATGGATCCACAGGGGAAGTCTAAATATCCACTTTCTGGAGAGGATGTCAGAAGTCATTGATTTTTATCAGTTGTATAATCTTTATACACAGTATTAAGAGTATTTGTGAAATATTTTAAGATTAGTTATAGTTAAATCAAAATAGGGTATTTATAAATACATACATGAAACAAAATCTAAACATACAAACTGTTAGAACTGTAAGTGAATTTAGCAAGGTCACACTAGTCTACATATATACATAGTATTACTATGTATGTCTGTAAGTACCAACAACAAATCAATACCAGTAGAAGCTAAATTGAAATGATAACCTTTAAAGTAGCATCAAAGATTATCAAAGTCATAGGAATAAATCTAGCAAGAGCTGTTCAAGACCTCTGTAATATAAACTAAATAAGAAAGAAACAAAAAAATTGTTGAGATAAATTGGAAAAGACCTAAAAAGATGGGTGAATACACATTGTTCATATATTGAAAGACTCAATGTTATAAAGATGTTAGTTGTCCCCAAATGAATTTATAGATTCAAAACCATTCCACTAAAAATCTCAGCACAATTTGTGCAAGTGTGGTTGTATGTGGGTGACGGGGCATCTGTAGTTTTAGGTGGGCTTACTCTAAAATCATAGGGAAATGTAAAGAGCCAAAAATACTCTCAGGGGTGTCCAACCTTTTGGCATCTCTGTGCCACACTGGAAGAAGAAGAGTTGTCTTGGGCTACACGCTAAATACATTGTGACATGTAATCACAAAAAAATCTAATAATGTTTTAAGTAAATTTATGATATTGTGTTGGCCTACATTTATAGCCATCCTGGGCTGTGTTCAGTCCATGGGCCACAGGTTGGACACCCCTAATGGCCTTGAATAAAAACAGCAAGTCTGGAAGATTTATGCTAGAGGTATCATGATCTTGTATGAAGCTACAGTTATGAAGACTATAAACATCAACTTTCAATTTAGCCGATTGATTGTTGGTCTGGAAAATGGTATACCGGATTTCTACTTTATACCCAAATCAATTGCAGATGGATCAAAGACCTAAATTGAAAAACTAAAATAAGAGAGCCTTTAGATTCTGTCTTCTTGATGCCTACATGGCCCCTGACATTCAGAAGTCACTGTCTTCTTTTTTCTTCTTCTTTACATCCTCCCTTTTACCTGCCCTTCACCTTACTCCTCTGTCCCACCTGCTCTGTAGTCTGTCACTGAATGAATAATTAGCAAGTGAAGCCCGGAGGATGTGTAAGTAAGAAACATTTTGTGTGGCATCCCTAATCCCCTTTTTGTTCCAGCTTTTACCTTTTCCCACTTGACTCTTCTACCTCTAGGAACTTTTGTTGGCTTTTGAGTGACTTTGACCCATTTTACTATGGAGTACTATGGAGTACTATGGAGTACTCTATCCTACGGTCTTTGTTATTTTTCTATGAGATTGTATATTATACTACTTAGGTGGAAATTTAGTACAGTACACTTTTTTTATATAGCATCCATTCTAGATGGCCTTGTACATTAATATCCATTATTAAGTGATAATGAATGGGTTAATACTATCTGGGATTTGGGACTGCAGGCTAATCCCAAATATGGTTTCTCAGGGATGATGATGTTTAATTTACTATGCTCAAATTTTAATTTATTTGGTTCTAATAGTTTTTTTCTCTTTTTTGCTATAGTTCCCAATTTCCAGAAGCACATTATTAGTATATTTGCCATGTTAACAGTAGTAATTACAAGCTCTGTTTTCATCTATAAAATCTTCAAGATTGACATAGTACTTTGGTACAGGGATTCTTGCTATGACTTTCTCCCCAAAAAAGGTACAGTTTTATATTCAGTGGAATGTTTTCTTGTTGAAGAGAGGGGCTAGTTAAGAGATGTAGAAGATAACTAAGAGGGATTTACTTAAATTTTAAAATGAAATGTCATATACATTAAAATAGTAGTTATTTTTATATATAATTGTATTTTCATAACTGAACAGACTGTAAAGCATTGTTTTCCAAGTTACTGCCTTAATGTTTGTAATGGTTGGATAAATAGGCATTTAGAGTATGTGTTTATAAGTCCAGTTATTCAGAAACCATTGTTGGGGACCTTCTCTACGCTGGGTAGGACACAGGTCACCCAAGATTTGACATCAAATCAAAGATAAGACTCAATTCTCATGCATCAGAGAAGCACTCTTTATTTAAACCTTGTAAAAAACCCCAAATACTACAATAATATATAAAAGGGAGAATGTTAAAATTCAGTGCTGTGACATTTGTGGAAAAAGATAAGAATTGGAAGATAGTTCCCATACGGAGAGGTAAAGAACTCTGCATGTGAGGTAACCATCAAACAATAGAAGAACACGTTGGTAGTAAAACAAAATAAGTAGAAAGTTGTAAGAGTAGAACACCTAAAAGGTATGAACATTTGGTATTATGGCTTCATTCATACCATTTTATGAAAAAAATAATAATTCATTCTGTTTTTCTTTAATTTAAATTATTTTATTGTTCAGTTACAGTTGTCTGTATAATAATTCATTCTGAAATGCATGTTTGTAATATTGACTTTACCAAATCTCTTTCTTGTGATTCTAAAGTATAACATTTTCCCTTAGCTTCAGATGGAAAGACCTATGATGCATACATACTATATCCAAAGACCCTTGAGGAAGGGTCCACCTCTAACTCAGACATTTTTGTATTTAAAGTTTTGCCTGAGGTCTTAGAAAAACAGTGTGGATATAAGCTGTTCATTTATGGAAGGGATGACTACGTTGGGGAAGGTATGAACATTATGGGAAGAAGTAAAAATCTTGTTTTGAAACAAATTTAATTATTAAATTAATTGGGTTAAGTTGGATTTCATCTTTCTAGAAAACTGTGGCCTAGACACACATATTTGACAATTTTAAGAACCTCTTCAGTGGTACATAATGATGGTTTTCACATTATTTAATGTAAAATTTACTTTTCTCATATTTTATTGAAATTAATTATCTAAGTTGTATTTCATTTTGAAAAACTTAACAGTTAGATCTGAAAATTGCTTTAAACCAATACAATAAATAGAAGTGGTATAGATAACTGGTTTAATAAGGTTTTTAAATTTCTACTAAAAGTGATCTGAGTCCTAAGTGAAATATTCAGCTTCAGTGAGTCATTTTTTTTTTTTGAGCAGGTTTCTAAAATGAGAACCTTCTTTAATCTTAAGTAAGGCAAGGAAAAAGGGTGTTAGAGATATGGGGGATGAAACTTTTGGGAGTTTGGTTCTGGAGAGAATGATTATAAGCAGAAATTTTACTTACTCTAACATACTTCATGTTTTCCAGACTTTGTTGAAGTCACTAATGAAAACATAAAGAAAAGCAGAAGGCTGATTATTGTTTTGGTCCGAGAAACATCGGGATTCAGCTGGCTGGGGAGTTCATCTGAAGAGCAGATAGTGATGTACAATGCTCTCATTCAGGACGGAATTAAAGTTGTCCTGCTGGAGTTGGAGAAAATCCAGGACTATGAGAAAATGCCAGAATCCATTAAATTCATTAAGCGGAAACATGGGGCCATACGCTGGTCAGGGGACTTCTCAGAGGAAATGTCACAGTCTGCGACGACCAGGTTCTGGAAGAACGTCAGGTACCACATGCCAGCTCAGCACCAGCCCTCTTCATCCAAGCCCCAGTTGCTGTTCTCGGCCGCCAGGCCAGATTCCAAGGAGAAACTGCAAAGGGAGGTGCACATGCCTCTTGGGTAGCAGGGAGGACCTTGGCTAAGAATTCCTTGGGTGACTCCTGTCTTAGGATGTTGCACCTTGGGCCATGCCTCCACTGACTTGTACAGTCAAAAAATGCACCTGTGTGATCACTGATCCTCAAGGTCACCTGGAATTTGATTGTTAAGGGAGAAGGATGTGGTGACAATAGCAGGCCAGGGCAATTCAGGGCAGAGGGCTTGGGAAGGCCTTTAAAAAGGCAACAAATACCCTCTGTGAACATTTGAACTTCTGAGGAAAGGCACTGGGAGAGCAAATGAGAGGAAAGAACATCGAGAAAATATATTGTCTAGAGACAGTTTTATGAAATCATTTACAGTCCAAGGGTGGGACAGTAGCCCAGTTTGGGGATTACAGGGTCCCTTGAGTGGCCAGTGAAGTCCCAAGATGACTGATGCTTCCTAGGAAAATGTAGAAGTATTCTTGGAGAACTTTCCACTTGCCTTGCATTTTTCATACACATCTACAGCCAGCAGTCAGTTTCCAAAGACTTAATCTCATTTTTAGACCTTTAAAATTGTCATTTCAGCGAACAAAGGGATTCTCTCCAGGATTCTAAGATTTTGAAATAACCTTAGCTTTCCACTGTAAAGAGAATTTCAAAAATAAGAATAGCATAGAACTGATCCCTTTTAACATTTCTCCCTGGAATGACTATTCTGTTCTACCTTATTCCTCTGCCTTTCACTCGGCTCATTATTTCTTTGGAAGGACAGCTGTCAAGTCACTTCCTCTCTCCACTGTGTCATACACATGGCCCACAGATTCACCGTCCTGTGTGAAACACTGCTCCCATATCATCTCATTCTTGCTAAAGATGACTCTACCTCCACAGGGCTCTCCTGGCTCAGGAGCTAAAGCCCAAGTTCCCTCATCAGTGTTTCACTGATGCTCCCAAACCTGCAGTCTGTCCACAGAGCCATCTCCTCTCTGACCTGCTGTGTGAATTCCCAGGTCAGCCCCTGTGCCTTTGAAGCTGCCCCCAGTGCTCCTCTATCTCTGCCTCCTTCCTGTCTTCTTTGAGAATAATGCCTTCTGGAATTTTCTCTACCTGGCCGGAATTCAAACTTATTCCAACTCTGTTTTCCCAAAAGACGCCTCTCAGTCAGTCTGATGGTACTTGTAGTTGGCTGTCACTATGTGAGAAGTCACTCTGTCTCCTGCTGAAGCCCTGCTCCCTGAAGCCTTGATGTCCACAGTGCCTTCACAAATAATTTGCACAAATGACATAGATTTGTGTAGTACTTTGTCTAAAAATGCCCACAGAGTACCTTATTTCATATTTGCAATCATCTTGACTTTATAGTGAGTAGGTAGCCTGTGGTAAAACAATTACACTCTGTCCTGGGCTTGTAGCTCCAGTGCAGGCCTCTGGATGGTGTTTAGAAGATGTGATCTCAGGCCTATATATTTCCCTTTCACCTCGATCCCAGCACTTTGGTTGGAAGAAATGATAGTTTTCTAGGGTAGTGCCTGAGTCAAGGCATGCTTCTAATTAAAAAACAAAACAAAACAAATTCCAAACTTTTGAATGCTGGAATTTACAAAAATTATGTTAGATTTTATGCAAAGTTTTCTGCTTTTATATATTCTTTCCCTCAACATAAATGTGTCTTGTTAAATTAAATAAAAATGAGAGCAAGTTGGGTTTTTCTGATGTAGAAAAATGTTTTTAAAAACTTGATAATAGTTCTTAGGATAATTAGAGAAAAACCCTGGAAAACTGAAATGCCACATGTATGTGCCATTTACTGAAATTGTATGAACATGGATAGGCTTTCTTTTGGGGGGGTATTTTTAACACTTATTATTATTGTTGAACACAAACTTTTATTTGGTCATTTCCCCCCCTCAAAAGTAGTAAGAACTAGAGAGAAACAGAAGTTAATACCTCGGCTCTCCTCTTTTCTCCTGGATCCCTTCCAGCAGTCTCAGTGGCAGTTGTGCTGCGAAGTTGCCGTTTTTAAAGACAGCGCCTTCTTCTCATCTGGCAGCGTGCAGACCCTGCAGCTTTGCAGTGTCTCTCCCAAAAAAAGCTGACAGAAGCTTTAAGTCATGCTGAGCATTTTTAGTAGGTCATCTGTAAAATATATTTGCATGTGTAGTTCCCAGAAAGCCAGTTTTGAAACTGAGAATTAGCAGCAAAATTGACCAGAAAGTAAGGGGAATGGAAAGTAACCAGGAATGAGCAGTGGCATTGCCAGCACTGTACCTGGAATTTTGAGAGGGACAAGAATTAAGGGATATGCGCGGGCAGAGGAGGGGCCCTAGTAGGAAGGTGGGATGTCACACTGTCACTCCCATCCCCTGGGGAGGATTCCAGAGGAAGGAATTAGCTACACTCTTGGGAACTTCCTTTGTTTTATTGTTTTTCCCCAAAAATCTCTTTTAAGCTCTTCCTTTCAGGACTCTCCTGTTAATTAAATTTTACTGCATTTTCTGATTTTACACACACACACACACACACACACACACACACACACTGTCAGTCTCGAGTGTTTAAGAAGTTTGCACACACACTAAAGTGTTTCAAGTTGTTACAATACTGGCTTAGCAGAATTTATATTTTCATTCTCTTGACTCTGTTTTATTTACAATTAAGGAAAAGTATTGAGCCAGTTTTTTAAAGGAAATTTTTTGTTAATTATATTTGCACTGGTTAATGAAGAAGGGCTTTTTACAAACTCATGTGTATAATTCTGTAGCATATACCAAATATTTGTATGTAGTAAAAATGTCAATTCATGCACAGCATGTATCATTGATCAATGGACTATACTTGTTTTCTAATAAAATTGTGAAGACCTGGTATTAAGTATTCTCACGAAAATCTTTCCTTGCTCACCCTCTCCTGGGCTTACCTACACATGCCCGGGTCTGATGGGGGGAACACCTTCTGCGGGGGAGGGCAGTGGTGTTAGACATACATTGAGCCGTAATTCCCATTTGTAGCCTCAGCCATACTCACTCTGTTTCCTTCCTTTTAAATGGATGATAATATACATCATATTATTCTAAACGGTTTACTAGGCCAGCAAATAAGGACAAAATTCATACAGACTTTTATATTTCACAAAAGGTTTGACCCAGGAGGTAAACACAATTGGCAGACATGGCGGTAGACTCTACAGAACACAAATCCTAGTGGTCAGTGAAACTTTTATGCCCAGCGGGTCAGTGCCTTTCTATTTTGCCTCATAGCAGTTCTAACAAGCAGACAATGCTGTAGGCATCTACTAAGGTGGCAGGTTAACTTAGAATTGGGGTGGGGGTCAACTATAAATCCTGCCTCTACCACCTACTTGGTGTGAAAACTTGGACAAACTATTTGAGCCCCAGTTTCATCACCTATAAAATTGATATAATACCTAATTCATAGCATTGTGTAAGGGTTAAAAAGATGAAATAGATTATGGCAAACACAGTGCCTAGCATATAGCAGGTCCCCAGAAAATGGTAGCTTCATTAGCAATTCTATGAGTAAACCTTGCTCTCTCAGGTCATAGTAGAATCTGCAAAAGGAATGGATAAAACTAGAAGTGGCTATTGACACCAGGGAGGAAGCAAAGGAATCCTAAAAATAAGGGCGAAGTACAAGATAACCAGGTGAAGTTGTGTGATGAGGAATCTTGGAGCCGTTGTCTCTCCTCAGCCCCAGGAGTTTCTGTGTCATTGACCACTGATGGTCAACAACTAATGTTCACAGTGACCCTCTGCCAGCCCCAACGTTAAAAGATGTTTAATGGTCTAAATAAAGAAAGAGATTTGTTTAACACATTCCTGAGGGACTTTTCAATAGAAATAAAAATGTAAGCACCTATAAAAATGTTAGAATCAGCTCTTACGAAAGCTTGCCCGTACAAAGTATTTCACTGGGAAAGTTCAGAGAGCTTTCACCAGACAGTATTTTGGTTATTTTACCAGCTACTGTATTTTTTAAGGTTTTATTTATTCTGTTTTTAGAAAGAGGGCAAGGAAGGGAGAAAGAGAGGGAAAAAAACATGTGAGAGAGATACATTGATCAGTTGCCTCTCATGCATTCCCCAACAGTGAACCAAACCCACAAACCAGGCATGTGCCCTGACCAACCAACTAAGCCACACTGGTCAGGGCCAGCTAATGTATTTTTGAACAAACAGAAAATCAATACTAACAGCCATCTAAATGTCTTATTTTTGTCATGAGAATTTTTATTCCTCTTTTTACCAGTTAACTTTTCCTCAGAACAGCTTTTATTTTATTAGTGTATTTTATTTTACTTTTTACTTTACTTCTTTCCTTTACTTTATCTTGTCTTTGGAATAAAGAGCAAAGCATAAAATCTTGGTGTTAACATTTAAAAGAGTGATGATAGCTTTTACTTACTACAATTTTAGTGAGCCAAATCTGTCTTGGTATTTTTGACATAGTGGCTTTTCCAAATATTAATTGAAGAACTTAAAAGTATAAGCATTGTACAATTATGAAATCAGAGATTTCCTTAAGCTAATTTCTCAGAAGAAAATCTTTTCACTTTTGAGGCAAGAATCTGTGAGCCTGGTGGACTTGGCTTATGTGGGGGCCACAGAGAGGGTGGCAGGTGGGGAAGAGAAAGATCTGGGGCTGGAAGGGGAAATCATTTCTTTTTTACTAAAAATACACAATTGAACCACGACAGTAGCAAGTATTTATGATATATGAAAAAACAGATTACACTTTAAAAACATGTACATGGGGAGACAGGTGGGGAAGAATTTTTTTTGGTGTAATAACATTTATTTTACAACCAAAACATGAAGGGGTGTGTGTGTGTATGTATGATAGATTTAGGAAGAACAAGAATTACAGGAAATAGATGACACTATTTAAAGTGAATATTAATCTTTTAAAACAAAAACATACCCATCTTAACATACATTGCTCAAGTTTCTTCTAAGGTTTGGCTGTTTCGAATACATAAATCCTGTATATTGAATACTGAGCCCAAACAATACAGCGGTTACTAAAATTTGCAGCAGTTGGGCCAGTGGAACCTATATTATGTGATTCTAGACTCACAGAATCCTCTTGACTTGTCTTGCACTGCACTCAGCAAGTTGGGAGCTTAATTTACTCAAGAGAGAAAGTCAATCAAGCTTGCTTTTCTTAGAACATTTGACCTGAAAGTGATTCCAAGGGTCACTTGTTCATGTTTCTGAGTCTGGGACAGGTTACATTGATACTTAGTTTTTGCTCATTAAACTTATCCTGAGATGAGACTCCTCCAATGTTTTTATTCTTTCTGAATAAAAAGAATAAAAAGTAAAATACCAAGAGTTGTGTGTTATTGGAATATGAGTAAAGTGAAAGAAGGAAAATTAGAATGCAATATGAAAGGGAGAATAAAGAAAACCAATCAAACAATGAAATCAAACAAATAAACAAGAAAACCCTAAATGGAAAGAAGAGAAATTAAAATAAATATAATAAAATGAAAATTAAAAATAATATAAAATGCAAGTTCTAAAGGATAGCAATGTGACATTTGTTCAGCTGTTGGTGTTAGCTTTCTGACTTCTTTTTGTATCTGTCTTTGCTTTTCTCACAGCTCCAGGTCTTATTGTCCTACACTTGGGGGAAAAAAAAAAAGCCTCCTGCTGACATTAAACCTGCCAAGCGGGTTTTGCTGGTTTTCCTGGATGATGTAGGCAGAGGAGGGCTGGGCTCCATTTTTTTTTTTTCTTTTTTGTGTTTCCATGAGAATGTGAGCTCAGTCTAGGCTACAATATTCACATGTGTCCAGTTTCCATTCCACACCCTCAGAGCACTGTGCAGCCCACACCGTCTACTGTGCATATGCAGAGGCTGGCACCTTTGGTCCACTTCATTGTGTCACCCTTTGATTGGTCCATGAGCTGCGCTGAGTGGGAGCAAATTGTACCCCTCCTCCTCCCTCTTTGTTGGCCTGGGCCTGCACAAAGTTTCTTCAGGGCAGTTTGGTTCCCCTATTGAATTAAGTATCTCTGGTGCTGCTACCTCTCTGAGCCCCTACTGCCCCCTTTTGATCAATCCCTGAGGTGTCCTGAGTGGGAGCAAATCACAGTCCCTCTCCTCCCTTCTCACAGGTCCAGCTGCAGTGTGTGAGCAGTCCTTGAGTGACTGTGAGCCTTTTTGAGTAAATTCCCCTTGTTTGTGGCAGGCCATTCCTAATGCACGCCCAGCTTTCCACATAGACCAACTCTTTGACCAGTCTGTAGATACCTGGGTCATGGTCAGTTGCAGACCATCTCTTCCCCCATTTCCAGGTGTCACCTGGTTCTCCAATTTTTCTGGTACTGTCCCAGCCAGGAAACTCAGTCCCAGCTGGGGTGTGCCACCAGCTGTATGTCCATTACTGCATCTTTATTCCCCCAGCAACTTTAAGCATCCAGGTATCTTCTGGCATGGGTCTGTGAACTGGCTGCTCTGAAAGGGGAGGGAGCCTCCAAGACATA
Source organism: Tonatia bakeri (assembly GCA_004024845.1). Lineage (NCBI taxonomy): Eukaryota > Metazoa > Chordata > Mammalia > Chiroptera > Phyllostomidae > Tonatia > Tonatia bakeri. Next base: position 86,268 of record PVIA01005528.1, read on the forward strand.
ATCAGTGATCCAGCTCTTTTTCAAAGCTGCGACAGCAGCTGCAGTCACAGGCTCAGGATCCAGGGATTGTCCCATTGGCCTACAAACTCTCCTTATCATCTGTTTTCAAATGTCTTCTGCAACATTTGGCTTCCAAACTTCATATCAGCTGGAATTCTGTTGGCTGTTTACTCTGATACTTGGAATATCAGCTAGGTGTCTGTCCCAGTTGGGTGCACCAGCAAGTGGGTTAAGTTGCCACCTACCTCATTGCCATCTTCCAAATCCCCAGTTTAGTGGTTTTCTATGATATTTTTTTTCTGTTTTATGTTTGTGTCTATGGATTTTTTTTTGTTACCATGAAGTTTGTATAAATGTCTCATAGATAAGATAGTATTTTTTCTTTTGATATCATCTTATCTTCATTCATCTGTACAAGTGTTGTCCATTTTCCTCTTCTCATTTATATGTTTTTGTTGTTACATATGAACTTTTTTAATGTTGTTTATTGCCAAATTGAAGTAGCTATAGTATTTTAATGCTTCTTTCCCTTTAACCTATATGTTATAATTAAGTGTTTAGCACCCTATCCTGAAATACGGTTGCTGTTTTCTGCTTCTGTCTGTCTGTCACCTTACTCAGTTTTATGTACTTTTGTCATTTTTGTTTCAGGTAGAAGAGCTCTTTTCAACATTTCTTATGATGCTGAACTTGTGGTAGTAAAGTCCCTCAGCTTTTGTTAGTCAGGGAAAACCTTTATTTCTCTTTCATATGTAACAAATAATTTTGCTGGATATACTTTTCTTGGCTAGTGATTTTTATCTCAATATTTTGAATATATCATTCCACTTCCTCTCTTGTAAAGTTTCTGCTAAGAAATCTGAGAAAAGCCTGTTGGAGTTTCATTTGTAGTTGCTCTTTTTCCCTACCTCTCCCTGGCTGCGTTAAGAATTCTTTCATTATTGCCACCTTTTGACAGTTTTAATATAATGTATCTTGGAGAAAGTTTTTTTTTGAGTTGAGATGATTAAGTGTTCTGTTAGCTTCTTGTACTTGTTTGTCCAGTTCCTTTCCCAGGTTTGGGGAGTTCTCAGCTATTATTTCTTTGACTAGGTTCTCTGTTTCCTTCTTCACTTCTCCTTCTGGGATATTAATTATCCTTAAATTCTCTTTTCTAATGGAGTCAGATAACTCTATTTTGTTCCTTTATTTTTTTTTTAAATCCTAGTGCTCTCTCCTCTTCTTGAATCAATTCTAGATTTCTGTCTTTGAGCTCATGAATTTTGTCTTTCACATGATCTGCTTCATCTAATTTATTGAGTTCTTGAGCTTCAATATTTCTGTTTAGTTGTTTTTTAGAGTTTCTACATTCTTGGTAAACTACTCCTGTTTATTAATTTTGTTCCTCAGCTCATTGAACTGTCTTTGTGAATTTTCTTGTATTCTGTTGAGTTTCTTCATTACTGCAATTTCGAATTCTCTATCATTTCTATCACATTTTTCCATGGCTTTGAATTTGGTTTCGGAGAAGTGTCATTTTCTTTATGTAATATCCATGTTACCTCATTTTTTTACAGTGTGCTGCTGTTCTTCTGTGAGTGCATTTGAAGTAGTGAACACTTTTCTTATGTAGGTATCATTTTGTTTTTAACAATTCAGTAGGTTCTAAGGGACTTCTGGCCAAGATGGGGGCATAGGTACATACACTTTGCCTCCTTGCACAAACAAAAGGATAACAACAAATTCAGAAATAAAAAGTAAACAGAACTGCCAGAAAATCGAACTGTATGGAAGTCCAACAACCAAGGAGTTAGAGAAGATACATTCATCCAGACTGATAGGAGGAGTGGAGATGGGTAGCTGGATAGGAGCAAGGTAACAGCTAGAGGACCAGGGCAGGTGAGGCAGTGGCTGGCAGAGTGGGCAGTTCCACATTTGCATACTGATAAACTGGGAGGAACAACTGGGGAGCAAGACAGACCTCACAAATCAGGGTTCCAGTGTGGGGAAATAAAGCCTCAAAACCTCCGACTGAAAAACTCTGTGGGGGTTGTGGCGGCAAGGGGTGTCAGCCTAATAAGAGAGTTTGTTGGACAGACTCACAGGATCCTAGAACATACACAAAACCATCAACCTGGGAATCAGCATCAAAAGAGCTCAGTTTGCTTGTGGGTAGTGGAGGAAGTGACTGAAAGCCCACTGAGAGCTGAGCAAACAGTATTGTTCCGTCTTGGATCCCTCCCCCACATACAGCACCACAATGTTGAAGCACCACCAACAGCGAAGGGAAGGAAATTGGGATTCAAATCAACCATTTGGAGCAGAAGGAAGAAAGAAACATTCAACCAGAACAGAATGAAGAAACAAGAATTCAAAAATATGAGGAGAGACTTAGGAACCTCCAGGACATCTTTAAATGTTCCAACACCTGAATCATAGGGGTGCCAAAAGGAGAAAAGGAAGAGCAAGAAACTGAAAACTTATTTGAACAAATAATGAAGGAGAACTCCCCCAATCTGGCAAAGGAAATAGACTTCCAGGAAGTCCAGGAAGCTCAGAGAGTCCCAAAGAAGTTGGACCCAAGGAAGCACACACCAAGGCACATCATAATTACATTATCCAAGGTTAAACAGAGGGAAAGAATCTTAAAAGTAGCAAGAGAAAAGAAGAGTTACCTACAAAGGAGTGCCTATAAGACTGTCAGCTGATTTCTTAAAAGAAATCTCGCAGGCAAGAAGTGGCTGAGAAGAAGTATTCAAAGTCATGAAAGGCAAGGACCTTTCTCTACTCTATGCAGCAAAGCTATCATTTAGAATGGAAAGGCAAACAAAACAAAAGCAAAAATGAACTAAGCAAGCCCTGGCGGGTGTAGCTCAGTGGATTGAGCGCAGGCTGCGAACCAAGCATAGCAGGTTCGATTCCTGGTCAGGGCACATGCCTAGGTTGCAGGCCATGTCCCCCAGCAACCGCACATTGATGTTTCTTCTCTCTTTCTCCCTCCCTTCCTTCTCTAAAAATAAATAAATAAAATATTTAAAAAATGAACTAAGCAAACGACTAGAACAGGAACAGATTCATAGAAATAGAGATCACATGGAGGTTATCAGCAGGAAGAGGGAGGGAGGGAATGAGGGAAAAGCTACAGGGAATAAGAAGCATAAATGGTAGGTATAAAATAGACAGGGAGAGGTTAAGAATAGTATGGGACATGCAGAAGCCAAAGAACTTTATATATATATGACTCATGGACATTAACTAGAGTGGAGGAATGATGGTGAGTCGGGGGTGGTTCAGAGTGGAGGGGAACAAAGAGGAGAAAACAATGGGACAACTGTCATAGCATAATCAATAAAATATATTTAAAAAACCCAATTCAGTAGGTTGATAAAGGTCTTTTTGTTTACCAGTAGATGGTGCTATAGTTCAACCTTTTCTTTTCTCCTACCTGTGTGCTACTTTTGTCTCTGAGATCCATCGTGCTCTGTGGTCCTTAGAGTTGCTGCCTGGGTGACCAGGGTGATAGGTGACCCAGCTAATGTCTGGGTTGTCTGGGTCTTTGAGAACCACCAAAAGGGGGTGGGGATGTGATAGTTGTGTGTATGGAGGAGCCAAGTTTGCACGCCTGCCTTGCTGCTACCTGGTTTACCATGGCCACTGGTGCCACTGTGCTGTGGCCAGGAATTTTGACATTCATCTCTACTGCTGCTACCAGGCTTTCTGGTGGTATGAGCACTACTGCAATAAAGGGAGGAAGCCAGATTCTTCTTTGGTAACACTATGCTGTCCTCCTTATCCTTTGCTGGGCTGTGGTGTGGGCACCAGCTCCTTCACTAAACCATTTGCGGGGGTTGGGGCTGGGGCTGGGGCTGAGCCCAGGGAACTGGGGATATGGGCTTTATCTCTGTCCTTCCCCCAGTCTGCCTCAATTACATGTGCCAAAACACCCACCTTCAGATGTATTGATGTGTGGATCAGGTGACTCAGTATGCTGAGCAGAGGAAACTTTGTTGAGTTATAAATGTCCCAGGTGTAGTTCAAGGGGGAGATACAGAGGAGTCGTCTCATTTCCCCATGATGGTGATGTCATTCTATCTTTTCTATTGTTGATGGCAATTTGTGTAATTTTTAGTTTTTGACTATTATGAATGCTGCTATGACCACTGCAGCACATACCTCTTTTGGTGAACGTACATATGAATTTCTTTCTGAGTTAGCTGTAGTATATGATACCAAGTAGTTTTGATACTAAGTGTTGTACATGTTAACTTAAGTTGTTCCACATTCTCTGTAACACTTGGTATTGCCAGGTTTTGTAACTTTAACCATTTTAGTGGGATTTTAATGGTTGGCATGGCATTTTTTTAAAATACATTATATTTCTTTAAGGCTTTAAGTTGTCTAACAAGTTTTAATTTTTCCTAGAATAAAATCTAATCTTCTTGTTATTGCCCACAGGCCACTGGACTTTTTCCTGTCTCAGTGACTTTATTTACTCAACACTCCTGCTTATTCACTCTACTCCACTGACTTCATTTCTATTACTTTGAATTTTCCAAACTCTTTCTTCCTTCAGAGATTTTTCTTGTTCCTTGTATGAGAAGAGCCCTTACCCCAGATGTCTGCCTCTCAAAAACCCACACATGAGGATTTGAAACAACTTAAATGTCCAAAAGAAATAGAAACATAAATGGGGTATATTTATGCAACGGAATACTATAGTGACCTTGAGTGAATGAGAGCTACACTTCTTCAAAATTTTTGAATCTCACAAATATAGTGTTGAGGGAGAAAAAGCAAATTATATAAGTATAGAATGTAGTGCTTTTTATGTAAAGACTAGAAGATCCTACACATAAATACTTTCTGTTACATAAGGCACACACACACACACACACACACACACACACACATCACTAATAAGCACTAATTTAGGCCAATGAGTCTAGGGAGTAGGGGAGGTATATACAGAAAAGTTGCTATTATTTCTATGGCTGGTCTTGCTCATATAACTTATGCTTTGTTTTTAGTTGTTTAGCTCTTAAATATTGCAAGATACACATTTAAAAATACAAAAAGTGAAAGAAAGTAAGGTAGTTCAATTTAGGAAATTTTAACATAAAAGAGCATTTCCTTATGTTCATAACAAAGCAAACCTGAGCGTTTTTACCTGGAACCTTGATAAACAAATTCTGTTTGAATTCCTTCCATCCCTGTTCTCCTTAGCAAACAATTCTCTCCAGTTTCTCCAATTTTTCAAGGTGATTGAGAATCTATAGTAAATTTTGGGTTTCAGTTTTTTAATTGCAAAGTTCACAATCCTCAAATAACTTCTGTTTTCAAAGCCAGTGGTTCACTTTCCACGTATGAGGAAACAGATTTGGTGTGAAAACCATCTCTGGAAGTATAAGTGTTAGGTCTGAAGCCTCACCAGCAAAGTGAAATGTCAGAAATATCCAATAAGAGAGAGAGGCTGAGGGGAGTCTGGGATAACACCTCTTAACTTCATAAACTTTGGGGCAACTGATTAGACTTTGGGTACTGATTGGAGTTGGCACACATACTGATCCTAAGCCATAAAAAATGAAATAGGGAATACATTTGTCTATTCATAAGGTAGAAACTGAAAAAGACAAAAATAAAAAGATTTAGAAACAACTTTCAACACTGCTTATAACAATAATTGTAAATGCTAGTCATTTGACATTTTTTACAGTAACACCTTTGCTTTGTTTTGGGTAGAGGTAACAATGTTGTAAAATGTGTATATATAGAAGAAATTCATTCAGTGGTGATGTGAGGGGAACGTAATGAAGATTTCCAGTAATAGCTTACCAAAGGGATTCTCTCCAATGGATAGAGGACTTTTAGGCTACATGACATGTTCTATCGTAGAAATTAAATGCAGAAGCAGATATGAGAATTCAGTTGTCTTTTATTAAGTTGGACATTGAAGAGATTTCTAAATGCTGAATATACGTAGTGGTTTGTGGAGCAATATCATTTTTCTCAGTAAGTCTGTTTGTTTTGGAAAGTATTGTTATTTTTAATAAAATATCTGATATGTTCATATATAATGAGTTTATGGACAGGTACATGCAAAAAATGAAGCTAGATCACCAACTTACACTATACGCAAAAAATAAACTCAAAATGGATAAAAGTCTTGAATATAAATTACAAAAGCATAGAAATCCTAGAAGAAAACATAGAGAATAAAATCTTAGATATTCAACATAGAAATATTTTTGATGATATATCTCCTAAAGCAATGGAAACAAAGCAGAAAATAAACAAATGGACTCCATCAAATTATAAAGCTTTTGTACAACTAAAGAAACTATCAGCAAGCAAGATGAATAGGGAACCCATTGTATGGGAGAACATTTCCGCCAATGATACATCTGATAAGGGTTAAATCTCCAAAATATACAAAGAGCTAATACAACTCAATGCCAGGGAGACGACCAAAGTAAGAAATGGGCAAAAGACCTGTATAGACACTTCTCCAAAGAGGACATACTGAAGGCCTGTAAGCACATGAAAAAAATGCTCAACATCATTAATCATCAGAGAAATGCAAATTAAAACCTCAAGGAGATATCTCCTTACCCATGTCAGAATTGCCTACCATCAGTAAGTCAACAGACAAGTGTTGACAAGGATATGGAGAAAAGGGAACCCTAGTGCACTGTTGGTGGGAATGCAGATTGGTATAGCCACCATGGAAAGCAGTATGGAGTATCTCTAACAAATTAAAGATGGAGCTCCCTTTTGACCCAGCAATTCCACTTCGGGAATTATACACTAAAGATCCCAAAACACCAATACAAAAAAAATGCATTTTTATGTTCATAGCAGTACTATTTACAATAGCCAACATTTGGAAAGACTCTAAGTGCCAATCATTCACGAATCAATAAAAAAACAAAACAAAACTGTGGTACATTCACACAATGGAATACTATGTGGCAGTAGAAAAGAAGGAATGTTTACATTTTGCAATGTCATGGATGGACCTGGAGAAAGTTGTGCTAAGTGAATTAAGCCAGTCAGTGAAAGAAAAATACCACATGACCTCATTTATATGTGGGATCCAATGAACACAATAAAATTACACACAAGATGATTACAGAAGCTTAGATACCTAGAACAGCCTGACAGCTATGGGAAAGGGATGGGGGGATGGGATGAACGATGGTGAAGGGATTAACTAAAGAACATTTATGCACAACCCAGGGACACCGAATGACAATGTGGGGATTGGCTTGGGGTGGGGAAAGAGTGGGGCTGGGTGAGGAAGGGGAAGGGAGAAAAGTGGGAACAACTGTAACAGCTTAATTATACAAAATAAAATAAAATAAAATAAAATAAACAAGAAAATAAATATTTAAAACTCTCCACTTAATTTCTAATACAGTAAATTATGGCAGACAAATCCATATAAACAAAAGGAGTTTAGAATGCTCAATAATCTGGAACAGTGTGGGCATTTGCAAACAACTGGCCACCAGCCTATCCCTGGAAATTGTGCTGACAGTGTAACTGCTTCATTCTTCTGCTTGCTCCTGTGGTTGCTTCTGTCTCACTGTCTCAAATCTTACAGAGACCAGAAATCTCTTGAATGGCAATTATAATTTATATTTTCTTCTAAGTCTCAGTGCCACAAGAGATATCTCTGGGGTGTCATCTAACAGCCAGGGCAACAGGTCCCTGTTGATAGCCTCCTATTTCGAAGTTTCAGACTAAAGTGGTCTTTGTGCTCCAGGAATTTGAGTATCATCATGGAATGCCTGCTTTCCATATTTATTGATCTTGACTCTGGCAGAAAAATATTTCTTACAAGCCATTTGGATGGTTCCACTTTTGGGGAGTTGGATATAGGCCAATGCAGGGCGTGTAATTTACTGCTTAAGTGGGGTTTGGAAAGGAATGAATAATTCCTTTACAAGGACAAGCCAGAATAGACTTAAGCAAGAATTCCCAGTGAGCTGCCAGAAAATTAGGCAACAAGCTTTCAGACCACTTCCTAGGGTGATGCCATGTTCCTTGTACACTTGCCTTGGGGAAGGTAAGCCTGCACCACCCACGGTGGCAAAGAAACAGCCTCATGTGAAAATATGAGACAGGGTTCAGTCTCTGGGTGTCAGATCCTCCACTCTCCAGAACTCGTGCACAGTCAGATCTTGTCCCACGGGTAGCACGCGGCTGGGAGTCCGTGGTGGAGCCACTCGCAGGTGGGCGCGGACGGTAGGTGTGTAGGGGAAAAGGTGGCAAAAATATGAGCGACCGGGAGACCAGAGATTGGGACTCCTGGGCGTCTCCTTACCGCAGGGGGGACCTTGGGGAAGCAGATGCCATCTCTAAGAGAAGGTGTGGAGCTTGCGTCTACCTGCCAGTCTAGCCGCACTCCGTCTGGCTCCCTCTTTTCCTGCCAACCGTTGCCAGGTAGACCTAAGCTGGCTTCTTCCTGGTGAACAGGTATTTGTAGTGTCCGTTTAGCTCACCGGCCCTGTGGATCCTGAGGTCGGGGACATGCAGGGGAGTAGGCTTGTGCAACGCACGGTGGGGACCCGGGGAGCCACGACCAGGACTAGGGGTCTCGGCTGAGGGGGGCAGGGAGGCTCGCCTCTCGTAAGGCGCAGGATGCAGATTCTGCCTTGTTGTGCCGGATGGCAGAAGGGGATGTCAGCGCGTCCCTAGAGGAAGTGAAGGAGAGTGTCCTGGAGGAGGGGATCCCGTTCCGGCAACAGCCATACCCAGACTTCCACCACTTCACCCTCACAGCTGACTCACCCACCCCTCTCCACCTAAGATACTGAAGGTCCGACCCTGAGAATAGGAAGGGGGCAGGAGAGGGAGCCGTCTTTGAGAGTATTTCTAGGGAAATGTGGGACCAAAGTTAGAGGGTTCCCTGCGAAGAATAGAAAGTCAGTGGCCTGCCTTGAGGTGTCTGAGTTTCAGAGATCGCAGGATCAGGTCCCTGCCTCTTCCCCTCTGACTGTCTTCTCTCTTCCTAGCAGCCTGATATGGAGACGGTATCCCTGCTGCTGTGTGGTGTGTCCATAGCTCTTCCCCTTTGGATCAGAGCTGGTATGTTGGGTTTGTCCTCGGTTCTCAGAGGTCCCCCTCACCCAAGAGCCTCCTTGCTGCTCTGTGCAAGCCTTCTGTGCAGACCTAGGTGGGGTTCCCTGGGACTCTGAGCCTTGCTGATTACACACTCTTCCAGGGGACCAGGGAGAATTCTGTAAATGGAGGTTTCATTTCAAAGTGTCTGATGCTCAGCTCCAGATGTCACCTTTAAGCTTTGAGGTGACTTTGGCGAGGAGGAGGAGGAGGCAAATTGAGTTAAATGGCTCAAATGGATCTTTTACATAACAGAGTCATTTTATGACCCAGGATAAAAGCAAAGAAACCATGAAAAGACTAATTTCTTCCAAGAACGAAACTAAGTGAGAAATGGACTCTAAAGCGAGAGGATTTTTAAACAATGTTTTTTTTTGGGATGAGATACACATTTTATACACCTTTTATTTAAGATAGAGTGAAATAGCTGAGTGGCAGAACAAAAGGAAAACAGGACAATTAAGGCTGAGAAGGAACATTTCCTCTAACCCAGGAGGATGAAAGAATGAAGTGCATTAGAGTTGAAAGGAGAAGGGAATCAGTCGTTCTAGATGCTGAAGACGACTGTGAGGTGCAAACAATAAATTCAGTCCTGTGGACACACTGGAAGGACTTCGATGCTTTCAGATCAACAGGCTATTTATTTATTTTTTTTTAGGTAACTCCCATACTGAAAAAACTCTCAAATAAAATTGGCTAGGAAATTGAGATGTTTGTTAAAACTATTAATAAATAAACATTAAATTTCTCTTTCATTATTATTTTTACCTTTCATTTCCTAGATGAATGTCGGAACATTAGTGTGCAAAATGAGACACCTTCAGTAAACCAGCCTTTTGCTTTTAATTGCACATACCCTCCGATAACCTCTGGGAAAGCACATGTAACTTGGTATAAATATCCTAGCAAAATCCCAGTATCCAAAAACATGCAGACTAGAATTTACCAGGATCAAAACTGGATTTTGTTTCTTCCCCTGGAATGGGGCGACTCTGGAATCTACCAATGTATTATAAAGTAAGTTCCTCACTTGAAATAGAACTAACTCTCTTTTCTCTGTCTCATGTATATATTATAATTATATGTATATAATTCTTTTAGGAAATTTCTTAATAAATTATTAAGTATAGAAAACTCAATGAGAAGAATAAAATGTAGTTTTATAATTGTTATAAGAAAATTTCCAATGAACACATTTTAAAACCCAACAGATTTGTAAATCAGTTGTTGGAATGTGAAATGCAGCTTTTTCCATGGAAGTGATGCCACAGCCAGACCAGCTTACAAAAATCCCGTATGCCAATATTATTGTTGCTGCCTTCTTTCTTAGAATGCCAGAAGTTTTTTGTGATAAGTGGCACATCCAGATAGGAATAAGCTTCATTTGAACACCTTTTTGTAAGGCATCTGCTACGGAAATTTAACAGTGACTAAGCACTAAGTATGTTCCAAACCTAAAGCTAAGTCTTGCACTAGAAAGTTAATACTGTATAAATGAATGACACAGGTCTGGTGGGAGACAAATGAGCCTGGTGGGGATTGTGGTGAGCTGGAAAACATGCCCCACAAAAGGTGGCAGTCTATTTAGCTCAAATAAATTTTCCAGTTTTTCAAGAAAACCTGGAAATTAGTGTGTGTGTATGTGTGTGTGTATAACTTATTAGTGAACTTTTTGTGTGGCTCAAATAAAACATATCTGTGGACCAAATTTTGCCTGAAGGCCCTAATTTTATTACTTTCCCTTACTAATGTTCATGACTTTAACAAATTATTTGACCTCTCTCAGACTTGGTTTCTTATCTGCATAGTGGAAGTCATGTGGGCCTGGTAGGGTTGAAGTGAAAAATAGCTGAGATCATATGTGAAGAAAGTACCCCAGAAATGAAGCTGCATTCTCTCTTGTTTTGTTTCTATGGTGTTTGCTGTTCTCTTTCTCTGTCCTAGAATAGCCTGTGTCCTGCTCTGATTCATGCCAGATTCCTCATTTTCATATGTCAGGTTGACTCACGGGCGAAAATTACTTAGTGGTACACAAGTAGAAGTGGCATTTAGCCCCTTTGCCTGGCCTTTTTCCACAATATCACTTGCTACATAGATCAAACTGCTGACATCTTAGGAGGCCTGCTCTCCCATTTTTACTCTCAGCTACAAATTAACTAGATTTGGAAACTGTATGTTACACAAATTTCACCTGGAAATCTAGACTGGGTTTAAAATATTTAAATCTGGAAGCTGTGAAGTGGGGAAAATCATCTTTCATAAAAAGTAAATGTAGATATTGTCTGTCATGAAAGAAAATAAATATGAATTTTCATAAAATTTTAACATATAGATATGATATATAGTTATTTAACTGTATATTTTTACTTTGAAATAATTTCAAATTCACATAAAATTTGTAAGAACAACAGATTCTCATCTGTCCTTTATCTAGATTCCCCCATTATTTAATATTTTGTCACATTTACATTATTCTTTCTCCATATATATATTATACCAAATATTTTTCTAAATCATTTTCCCAAATCATTTGAGTTATTTGTATCATGTCTCTTGACCCCTTAATATGTCAATGTGTATTCCTATCAAAAATAATATTTTCTTACATAATCACAGCATCATTAACAAATTCAGAAAATTTTACTCTCATACAACATTTTTAATCTAATCCTCAATCCATATTATAATTTTATCAATACTCTTAGTGATGACCAATATAAATATTTTTCTTTCATTTCTAGCAGAGGATCTAATTCAAGATCAAGCATTGCCTTTGGTTGCCATGCATTTTTAAACTCTTTCACATGGAACAGTTCTTCAGTCTAATTTCCATGACATTGACACTTTGAAGGAGTACAGGCAATTGTTTTACATTATATTCCTTAATTTGAGTTTTCCAGATATTTCTCCGTGAACCTCCTTGGTTGGAATATTATGAAAGTTGTGTCCTCTTCAGAAAATACTCAGAGGCATATTTGCCCCGCATTGGTGATGTTCATTTTCATCACTTGGTTAAGGTGTTATCCAGTGTTTCTGCTATATAAATGTTTTCTTCCTTTTGTAATTAATGATTTTTGAGACATGTATCACCTTGTGTGAGGCAGAGTTTGTACAGTACCTTGAAGATGGTTTGGACATAGCTGAAGATAAACAGAATCATTTGGTTTCATGATTGTTTGAGTTTATGAGGTTTTAATCTGTTATTTTCTTACAGTAATACAAATATATGTCACCAAATAAACATAAACCTAACTGTGCTTAGTGAAACCCAGTGCATTTCCAGAAACAGTCAAGTGAATTTATCAGATGAGTACAAACAAATATTACATGTTGGAAAAAATGACAGTCTTACATGTCATCTGAACTTCCCAAAGAGTTGTCACTTGGATTCAGTAAAGTGGTATAAGGTAAAAAAAATCTATTAATACTTTTAAATAATAATTAATACTTTTTAATAGTAATTAATACTAATTAATACCTATTAATACTTTTTCTCCTCTTATTTAAAACCCACTTGTTTTTTCAATTTAAGTTGTATTTTTTAAGGCAGAATTGGTAAAGAGATGTGTGTACCTTAGACAGATCTGTTTGATAGCTGACTGCTATGGGTAAGCTTAACTGCTAATCATTTACTTTTAAATTTATAGTTATTATATGTGGGGGGGCTCTGCCTGCAGGGCTCCCCTGCCGCCATGGATGAGGATAAGTCTACTAAGACTTGATCTGCTTGGGGAGGAAAGGTGGCCTATCTCTCAAAGGAGAAGGGCCAAGACCCTTTTCCTCAATGGGCTTTTATTGGGTTTATTTTGCACAGGAATACAGGTAAAAAGCTCATTAATCATTGTTAGGCAGTAAGAATCAAACAATAGATAACATACGAAGAACTACTAGGCTTATTCTGAGTCAGAGTCTCTTAGCTAAAGGGCTACAAAACTTTGGGAAACAAAGTCATTTCCTGCTTGGACCCTTATCATTTAATTGAGAGCATTCTTAGCAAAGCAGGTTTCACAGGATTTTATATGCTCTTTCTTAGGCCTGATCACCTGGGGAACCCACCCTTTCCAGCACAGGGCTGCACTGCCCTCTGTCATTGTTTCAGGCTTAAGTCAGGCAGGGGAAGTAAGGCAGCCAAGAGGTTAGGAGACTTCTTGCAGACAGAATGAGGACAAAGGCTATGTCAAAGCTCAGGGGCGAGGGTCCATCACCTCCTTCTGCTATAGCCCCCTAAGTTCTTCCCTAGGGCCCCCCATTTCATGCCTGTCTTAGGCTATCCCTTCTTTGAGGAATTTTTTTTTAATTTTTAATTGTTGTTTCAGTACAGTTTTCTTTTACTCCCATCCCCACCCACCACCCAGTCCTCCCCACCTCTCTCCCATTTCCATTTCCCCCTAGATTTGTCCATGTGTCCTTTATACTTGTTCCTGTAAACCCTTCCCATTTCCCTCTAAAATTCCCTACCATCTCCCCTCTGGTCATTGTCAGCCTGTTCTGTTTCAGTGTATTTGGTTATATTTTGCTTGCTTGTTTGTTTGTTTTGTTGTTTAGGTTCCTGTTAAAGGTGAGATCATATGGTATTTGTCTTTCACTGCCTGGCTTATTTTGCTTAGCACAATGCTTTCCAATTCCACCCATGCTGTGGCAAAGGGTAGGAGCTCATTCTTTCTTTCAGCTGCACAGAATTCCGTTGTGTAAATATACCATAATTTGTTATCTATTCATTTACCAATGGGTACCTCCTAGGTTGCTTCCAACACTTGGCTATTATAAATTGTGCTGCTATGAACATTGGGGTGCAAAGGTTCTTTGGGATTGGTGTTTTAGTGTTCTTAGGAAATAATCCTAGCAGGGGAATTGCTGTGTCAAAAGGCAGATCAACTTTTAGTTTTCTGAAAAAATTCCATACTGTTTTCCATAGTGGTTGTACCAGCCTGCAATCCCACCAACAGTGCACTAGGGTCCCCTTTTCTCCACAACCTCTCCAACACTTGTTGTTTGTTGCTTTGTTTATGATGGCCATTCTGACTAGTGTGAAGTGGCATCTCATTGTGGTTTTAATTTGCATCTCTCTGATAGCTAGTGATACTGAGCATCTTTTCATATGTCTCCAGATCCTCTGTATGTCCTTCTTGGAGAAGTGTCTGTTCAAGTGCCTTTCCCATTTTATAATTGGTTTGCTTGTCTTAGAGTAGAATCATGTAAGTTCTTTATATATTTTGGAGATTAAACCCTTGTCTGAGGTATCATTGGCAAATATGTTTTCCCATACAGTTGGCTCTCTTTTTATTTTAATACTGTTTTCTTTAGCTGTGCAGAAGCTTTTTTTATTTTGATGAGATCCCATTTGTTTATTCTTTCCTTTATGTCCCTTGCTCTAGGGGACATGTCAGTGAAAATGTTCCTGCATGAAATATCTGAGATTTTCCCACTTATGTTCTCCTCTAGGACTTAATGGTGTCACGGCTTATATTTAAATCTTTTATTCACCTTGAATTTATCTTTGTGCATGGTGTAAGTTGGTGATCGAGTTTCATTTTTTTTGCAAGTAGCTGTCCAGTTCTCCCAACACCTTTTGTTGAAGAGGCTATTTTTACTACATTTTATGTTGCTGCTGCAATTGTCAAATATTAATTGACCATAGAGACTTGGGTTTATTTCTGGTCTCTCTATTCTGTTCCACTGGTCCATGTGCCTGTTTTTATGCCGGTACCAGGCTGTTTTGATTTCAGTGGCCTTGTAATACAGTTTGGTATCAGGTATTGTGATCCCTCCTACTTTGCTCTTCTTTCTCAAAATTGCAGCAGCTATTAGGGTCGTTTATGGTTCCATATAAATTTTTGAAGTGTTTATTCTATGTCTGTGAAATATGCCATTGGTACTTTAATAGGAATTACATTGAATGTGTAAATTGCTTTGGGTAATATGGACATTTTGATGATGATAATTCTCCCAATCCATGAACACAATATATGTTTCCATTTGTTTGTGTCTTCCTTGATTTCTTTCTTTAGTGTTGTGTAGTTTTCTGCATACAGGTCTTTTACCTCCTTGATTAGGTTTATTCCTAGGTATTTTATTTTTCTTTTTGCTATATTGAATGGGATTTCTTTCTTGATTTCTGTTTCTGATGTTTCATTGTTGGGATACAAAAATTCCTTTGATTTCTGGATATTGATTTTGTATCTGGGCTGTTTTGCCAAATTCACTTGTTAGGTCAGGCAATTTTTTTGGTGGAGTCTATAGGATTTTATATGTACACTGTCATGTCACCTGCAAACAGTGACAGTTTTGTTTCCTCCTTTCAGATTTGTATGCTTTTCATTTCCTTTTCTTGTCTGATCACTGTGGCTAAAACTTCCAATACTATATTGAACACAAGTAGTGAAAGTGCACACCCTTGTTTTGTTCCTGATCTTAGTGGAAAAGATTTTAGTTTTTGCCCATTGAGTATGATGTTGGTTGTAGGTCTCTCATATATGACCTTTATTATGTTGAGAAATGCTCATCTATTTCCACTTTGCTGAGTATTTTTATCACAAATGGGTGGTGTACCTTATCAAATGATTTTCCTGCATCTATTAATATGATCATGTGTTCTTTGTGTTTGCTTTTGTTTATGTTGTGTATTACATTTACTAATTTGTGAATGTTGAGTCATTCTTGCATCCCTGGGATGAATTTGACTTGGTCAGGGTGTATAATCTTTTTAATGTATTGTTGGATGCGGGTTGCCAACATTTTATTGAGGATTTTAGCATCTATGGTCTGAAGTGATATTGGTCTGAAGTTTTCTTTCTTTGTTGTGTCTTTGTCTGGTTTTGGGATTAGGATGATGCTGGCTTCATAAAAAGAGTTTGGGAGTTTTCCACCTTTTTGGGTTTTTGGAATAGTCTCTGAAGGATGGGGGTTAGCTCTTCCTTAAATGCTTTGCAGAACTCTCATGTGAAACCATCTGGTCCAGGGCTTTTGTGTGTTGGGAGTTTTTTGATTACTGCTTCAATTCCATCAGCTGTTATTGGTCTTTTCAGGCTTTCTGCTTATTCTTTATTTAGTTTTCAAAGATTATATTTTTCTAGAAATTTGTTCATTTCACCTAGATTTTCAAATTTCTTGGCATATAGTTCTTCATAGTAATTTCTTACAATCCTTTGTATTTCTGTAGTATCAATTGAAATCTCTCCTTTTTCATTTGTGATTGTGTTTGTTTGGGTTCTCTCTCTTTTTTTCTTGATGAGCCTGCTTAAAGGCTTGTCAATTTTGTTTATCTTTTCATAGAACCAGCTCCTGGATTTATTGATCCTTAGAATTGTGCTTTTAGTCTCTATGTTGTTTCATTCTGCTCTGATCTTGGTTATTTCCTTTCTTCTACTTGCTCTGGGCTGTCTTTGTTGTTGTTCCTTGAGTTCTTGTAAATGTAGGGTTAGGTTGTTTGTTTGAAATGTTTCTTTCTTTTTTAGGTAGTCCTGAATTGGTATGAACTTCCCTCTCAGGACTGCCTTCACTGTGTTCAATAAGTTTTAGGTTGTTGTGAGTTCATTTTTATTTGTTTCCAGAAACCTTTTGATTTCTTCCCTAATTTCATTCTTGATCCATTCATTGTTTAATAGCATGCTATTCAATCTCCATGATTTTAAATGTTCTGGATTTTTTTTTTCCATGCAATTCGTTTCTAGTTTCAGTCTCTTGTGGTTGGAGAAAATGCTTCATATGATTTCAATTTTCTTGAATTTGTTGAGATTTGTTTTGTGTCTTATCATGTGGTCTATCTTTGAAAATGCTCCATGTACATTTGAAAAGAATGTGTAGTTAGCTTCTTTGGGATGAAGGGCTCTCTCTCTATATATATCAGTTCAGTCCATTTCATCTAGGGCATTGTTCAATGCTGCAATATCTTTGTTGGTATTTGTTTGGAAGATCTATCCATTTTTGACAGTGGGGTGTTGAAATCTGCTACTATAATTGTGCTGCTGTCAATATCTCTCTTGAAGTCCTCCAAGATTTTCTTTATGTATTTTTTGGGTGCTCCTATGTTGGGTACATATATATTTACAATATTTGTGTCTTCATGGTGGATTCTTTCCTTGAGTATTATGAAGTGACCTTCTGGGTCTCTCTTCATGGCCTTTTTTCTGAAGTCTGTTTTGTCTAATGTGAGTATCTCTACCCCAGCTTTTTTTTTTTCCCTGTCCATTTGCTTGGAAAATTTGTTTTCAGCCCTTCAATTTCAGTCTTTGTAGGTCTTTTATCCTGAGGTGGGTCCCTTGTAGGTAGCATATGTGTGGGTCATGCTTTCTTATCCATTCAGCTATTCTATGTTTTTTCATTGGAGCATTTAGTGCATTTGCATTTAAGGTTATTATTGATAGGTACTTATTCATTGCCATTTTCATACCTGTGTTCCTCTCTGTCTGTCTGTTTTCCTTCCTTTCTTTTAAGCAGTCCCTTTGGCATCTCTTGCAGAGCTGGTTTGGTGGAGGTATATTCTTTTAGACTTCCTTTTGTCTTTGAAGCTTTTTATTTGGCCTTCTATCTTTATTGAGAGCCTTGCTGGGTAAAGTAGTCTTAGTTGCAGGCCTCTGGTTCTCATTCCTTGGAATATTTCTTGCCATTCTCTTCTGGCTTGGAGCATTTCCATTGAGAAGTCAGCTGCTAACCTTATGGGGGCTCCCTTGTATGTTACTTCCTGTTTCTCCCTTGCTGCCTTTAGAATTCTATCTTTGTTTTAGAATTTTGCCATTTTAATTATGATGTGTCTTGAAGTGGGCCTCTTTGGGTTCCTCTTGATTGGGACTCTCTGTGTTTCCTGGATTTGTGTGACTTTTTCTCTCATCAAATTAGGGACGTTTTCCATCATTACTTTTTAAAATAGATTTTCTATCCCTTGCTCATCTTCTTCTCCTTCTGGTATCCTATTATATGGATATGATTACATTTCATATTGTCTTGCATTTCTCTTAATCCCTCTTCATTCTTTCTGAGCCTCTTTTCCTTTTCTTGCTCTTTATGAATGTTTTTTCTACTTTGTCCTCGAACTCACTGATCTGATCCTCTGCTTCATCAATCCTGCTTTTCATTCCTTCTGCTATGTTCTTCAGTTCAGAAATTGTATTCTTCATTTCCTCTTGGCCCTTGTTGTTTCTATTTCCTTTTAATGTTGATGTAGTTTGCAGTATGTTCATTGTAGTTTCCCTGTAGTTTGTGGTAGCTCATTGTGAGCTCATTGAGCTTCCTGATAACCATTGCTTTGAACTCAATATCTGATAGTTGAGTTGACTACTTTCACTTAACATTCTTTCTGAGGCTTCCTCCTTGCCTTTCATTTGGGGATTGTTTCTTTGTCTTCCCATTGTTTGTGAGACTCTTCTTGTTAGCCCCAGCTTCTTAAATTGATCTGTTCTGGCTTCCTGAGTTTATGTTGTGAAGTTCTGTGGTAGAATACCAGTGAGATTCAGTGGTGCAGTCTCCTTGATCTCCCAAACTCATTAGTCTTGGACTGTCATTTAAGTTGCCTCTTTTTTGTCTTTGGGTTTTGATTTTTGTTTGGTCTTTCTTTGGTGGTCCCATCCCACCAGCTGTTTAACTGAGGGTCACTCTGTCCACCACCTCTTGTATTTTGTTTTGCTGGTGCGGGCAGATTATGTTGAAGCTGGTTCTTCTGTGTGTACCAGGTTTTGAGGATTCTCTCATGCTCTTGTTCAGTTGTTTGTACTGGACAGTGTCCCCACTGTTTAGCTGTATTTCCAGATAGGTCCTGGATTGAGGTTTGTGTGGTTTCCACTCCCTCCTTCACCTTCTTCTGTTGTTATCTGTTGGTTGTTCCTTTGTTGTTGGGTTTCCTCTTCTAGTGGGTTTCCTGGTGTTCACCACTTCTACTTACTTTTTTTTTTTGTCATCAGTTGGAGGGGAAAGGCAAAATGGTTTAAGACAGCAAGAGAGTATTCTATGATATTTACAGTAGCAGTCAGTAGAGAAGAGATAGGAGATCCTATGGCTATGTATAGTGTTAACCATGATCTTACACCCAGCTAGCTGATTTTTAGAAAGAATGGAAAGAAGATAAGACTCTTGTTGGGGATGGAAGTATTGTGAGTTGGATCTAGAAAGCAGTGAGGTTGTGGGAGATCAGATACTGAGGTAAGGTGAGAGTAAAGGATAGTAAATAGGTGTAGTGTGTGAGAGAATAGAGTTAACCACTACAGTAATAGAGTTCAGGAAGCTTTGAAGTGGGCTAAGATCTGAGAGGGGAGTTGTGAAGTATTTACAACTGCATGGAACAGCTATTGTTTACAATAGTATTAGAGCAACAATCATGTGACAGAATCTATGTGATCTGGATAACAAGAATAGGGAGTATAGGACCTTGAGTAGTGTGCTATTGGAACACAAGTGAAGTGAAGGACGGTAAATTAGCAATACACTATGAAAGAGATATCAGGGGAAACCTGTCAAATGATACAATATAACCAGCCAAGCAAAGAAGCCTATACAGAAAGAAGAAGAATACAAAAATACTATTAAAATAAAAGATGTAATAATAATGAAAAAATACAAATGTGCAATAACTTGCAGGTTCTCTGTGATAGCATAGTGAAATTTGTCTCACTCTCTCAGCTGTTGGGATACCCCCTCTTTGGGTCCAACTCTGGTCTTTTCACAGTTCCTTTTTTGTTTTGGTCTCACTTGTGGGTTTTTTTTTTAAAGAAGCAGAAGAAGAGAGTAAGAAGAGATAAAATTGGAAGGGAAAGAAGAAGGAATAAAACAAGAATGAAGGAAGAGAGGAAAAAGGAATAGAAAGATAAAACAATAGTAAAAATTAAAAATAAATGATTATTAAAAACAAAACAAAACCTCTTGTTGGTTTCAAACCGGTCAAACTGGTTTTTCTGGTCTTGCTGGCTGTAGGAGGCTGATTCTCCAGCCAGACCAGTAACTATTTGGGTCATGGCCTGTCACTGCATGACTCTCAACTCTGCCAGCTTCCATAGACTCTGTGGGTGCTCACAGCCTCTGTGTGTTTGCCACTTAGTCCTTATTCCCCTCTCTGTGACTTCAAGCAACCAGGTCTCTCCCGGTGCTGCTTAAACTTTCTTTGGCTCGGGAATGAGTAGTTGACCTGGCTCTCTCCCAAGGACTCTGTGACAAACCCAGCAGCGTCTCTAGGCCTGGGTCTGCAGCCACCCTCGTCCCCACTGTGGTCCCTGGGACCTTATTGTCCTGAAGCACTCTCCTTACCATCTGGTTTTTCAGTGTCTGCTACAATTTTTGGTCTCTTATTTGCATATATGCTGGGTACTGTTGGCTGTTTGCTCTGTTCCTCTGTAAACTGGCTAGGTTTTTCTCTCTTGTGTAGGGAGAAGTGGAATCTGCTCCCTTCTACCTTGCTGCCATCTTCCTCTCCTCCAATATCCCCCTCGAGGAATCTTACCCATCATTGGCTAACTAAGCAAGCATTGGGGGCTAGGCAGAGTGAAGAAAAGGAGCAGAAGCTGTGCACCTGCCAGAGAGATAAGCTTTGTCTCCTTAGTGGCTTATGGTCTGAAGGTCACTCACTCAGCCTTAGCCATGGTGGGGGGGTTACAGCTTCTAAATCAGGCAGGGCAGTTCCCAACAATTATAGCTTTGTAATATTTTATCATTTGTATCTACTACCTCCCCACTATTATCCTTATTTTTAAGACTATCCTTGGCTATTTTTTCCCCTAACAGATTAATTAGTTTGTTTAAATGAGCACTGTGTATACCTCAGTCAATAACCACACAGTATAAAAAGTCACCCCTGGAAAGTCTCCTTTCCGGTCTTGATCCATGTTTGTCTTGGTTGGGTCCATGGCACCTTCTCTAACATGTAGCTACCTCATTAGTTTCCTGCTTTCTTTGTGTTTTCTTTGTATAATGCTGTACAAACAAATGATATTTTACACCTTACCCCTTTCTTTTTTAAGCAAATGGAATCCTATACTCATTTTTCTGTATCCTTTATCTTCACCTTCAGAGATTCTTTTTTTCTTGACTCTACTGGAATATAATAATGCATAAGACAGAATCCTTGGTATGGGGGAGCACCAGCTAGTTACTTAGGGTTGGGATTATTTTTCCACAACCCTGCTTGCTAGCACTTGCTAGTACAGCCATCTTGGTTAGGAATTTGCTTTGTGGAAATGTTTTCATATATTAATTCAAATTCTTCAATGGTGATAGGAATATACAAATTTCTTATTTCTTCTTGAATTAATTTGGGTATGATTTTGTTTCCAAGAAAATTGTCCATTTCCTTAATACTATGGCATGGGATTGCTTATCTTCTCTTTGAACATCTGCTTCTGCAACAAGGCTCATCTTTTAATACCCATTACACTTTCTCTCTCAATTTTCCAGTTTTGTCACTTCTATCACTTCTTTCAAAGAACCATTCTTTTTGGCTTTGTTGATCCTCTCTTCTATGTTTCACATTCATTTAGTTTGTTTTCATTTTCCTCTTGCACAGAAAAATGTAAAAATGTAGCGATGAATGCCTTATTCCTGTCTTTAAATGTACATTTGCCAGCATGTGAGGTTTTTTCTTTTTCATTTGTTTTTGGATTGGTATCTTTAAAACTTTGAGTCTTCTAAATGATAAGCATGGTATATCCCTATACTTGGTTTTCTCTAATTTCTCACAACAATGTTGTATAATATTTTTGTGTAGATATTCTGTATGTTTTCTGTTAAATATATTTTTAGAAAATGGATGTTTTCTGATGTTATTGCAATGGATGGTTTTCATATATTAATATTCTGTTTATTGTTCTTTTATCTCACAATCTTGGTAACTTCATCTGTCCATTTTAATAAGGGGTCTATAGATTATTTTGTACATCATATGTACATACTCATATTGTTTGTAGATTAAAAACAGTTTTATTTATTGCTTTTCTCTTTTTGTAACATTGATGTTTTCTTTTACCATCATTGCACTGGCTAGGACCTTCAGAATGATCTAGAAGTTATTACCATCCCAGTGTTATTAATATCCTATAGTGTTATCACCACTCCAGAAGAGGCGAAAATGGCATATTTGTGTCATTATATTAAAAAAAGCGTTTAATATTTTCCCATTAAGTATGATGTTTGTTTTAGGGTTAAGTGGCCTTTAGCAGATTAAGGAAATTCTCCTAGTTTATTTGACATTTTATGAATGGATGTTAAATTTTATGAACTGATTATATATATACTGATTATAATTATACTGATTTTACACACACACACACACACACACACACACACACTTGTGAATGTTATACCAATGGTGCATTACTAAAATAGCCTAAATTGATGTGTAACCCTTTTTATACATTGCCAGATTTGCCTTAGTAATATTTTGTATAGGATTTTTTTAATCTAAATCATAAAGAGATTGGTCTGTAATTTGTGTTTCTTGCTTTGTCCTTGTCAGATTTTGGTATAAAGGATATGCTGACCTTATAAATAAATTGGGAAGTAATCTTTACTTTCTTCTAGAAATGTTTCAGATTGATTTTATTCCTTCTTGTACATGTTTTTATTTTATTTATTTTTAAAAGATTTTAAAAGATATTTATTTTAGAGAGAGGGAAGGGGAGGGAGAAAAAGAGGGAGGGATACATCAATTGGATCGATTGCCTCTCACACACATCTGGATGGGGACCTTAACATGTGCAAACTGGGGCCTAACCTGTAAACCAGGCGTGTGCCCTGAACTGGAATTGAATCAGCAACCTTTTGCTTTGCAGAATAATGCTCAACTAACTGAACCACACTTGTCAAGCCTTTTACATGCTTTTGGTGTTTAGTAGTAAAATTGTGTAGGACTGAGACTTTATTTGAGGGAACGGTTCTCAATTACAGATTCAGTGTCCTTAATTATAGGATTACTCAGATTTTCTGTTTCTTCTTAAAGCAGATTTAACACATTGTGCTTGTTTAGAAATTTTCATCTTATCTACATACTTTTTTAATTATTGGGCTAAACTTGTTCATAATAAACTCTCACTCGCTTTTTAGTGTTTCTAGGATTTGTAGTGATGTCTTCATTTTCACATCTGGAGTCATATATTTCCATTTCTCTCTCTTTCTTTCTCTTTGTTGATTATCTTTGCCAGGGGTTTATCAACTTGAAGAGTTTCTTTAAAGTGCTAATCTTGAAATTGCTGTCCCTCATTAGTTTTCTGCTTTATTAATTTCTGCTCTTATCTAGTTTTTCCCCTCTATTTTTAGTTTTGGTTTTAATTTGCTGTTAAGTTAATAACTTCATGAAAAGGACTTTTTGGTCATTAATTATAAACCTTAAAGTTGCAATTTCCCTTTAAACTCAGTTTAAGCTGTAGTATACTTTTGATATATTATATTATTATCATTCAGTTAAAAGTATTTTCCAGTTTCTAATGTTATTTTTTCTTTGAACTCTGGAATATTTGTAAGAATTGCCTGATTTGCAAATATAGTGGATTTTTTAAGTTACTTTTCTGTTTGTGATATTAAGCTTAATTGTACTGTGGCAGAGAATTTACTCCCTATGTTGTAAATACTTTGAAGTTTGGTGGGATTGGCTTCAAGACCCAGCATGTGTTTCACTTTCGTGAATGCCTCATGCTTGTTCAAAAGAATGTAAGTACAAACAAAGTTTGGGTTTGTTAACTGTGTTATGCAGGTGTACTTTTTCTACAAATGTACGTTTTTCTTTCTTTTTCTTTTAGTTACTTAGAAAGATATGCAAAACTAAACCAGTGTGATTGCAGATTTTTCTGGGTTATTTAGACGTGACATCACCCCATTTTTAAAGTCCAGCTTTGGACTTCTCAGAATATAGTGTTACATATTTTTCTATTGGCTTCTTCAGACTCTATTCCTCAGGCTCCTCAGTGTTTACTTTGCAGCCTTGCAGCAATCACTTCTTGGCATCAGCATTATGACCCTCTAGGGTCTTGACAATAGGACTCTACTGGCAAGTTTCTCCTCTTGGTTTGGACTTGTTGGGGTCATAGGTGTGAAGTCAGTTGACATATGTAGAGAAGTAGATTTTTAGAATCAACTCGGCCACTACTCCAGCGTCGACATATAGATACATTGAGTCTAAAATTTCTCACTTAGAAAATGAGAGTTTAGACTACACGATTTCAAAAGGCTTTCCAAACCTTAAGGCTAATAAAACCAATTATCTCCTGTTCCATTATAGCCAGACTTTGAGGAACTGGGAGGTTGTTTAGCTATTTAAGAAATGTTATAATATTTATTATTGTTTCAAGTAAATTTCAAATTCTTTAAGACTTGGAGATGATCTCAGAGCTGTGATGATCGGTCCCAAGTGGGCATCAAATTTTATACTATGGACCTTTCTTTTCATTTTTAATTTTTTTTATTTTAAAAAATGGTTTAATTGCCACTATACGATAGATAGTCATTACAGAAAACTTAGAAATCATAAGAGAAATGATTACTTCCTTCCTCAATACTTGTACCCAAATCCCAACCCATAACCATCAGCTTTCGTTTTTTTTTTTTTGGTCTGTGGATATTCATTTGTTCCTGTACTGTTTTTATCCCCCTTCCTTTGTATGTAATGTATGTTTTTTCTTATTACTTCTCTTGAGATTTTTCTTTTACCTTTGGTTTTCAATGGTTTGACTATGATGTGGCTAGGCACGTATCTATTCTGCTTGAGGTTCACTGAGCTACTTACTTCTGTAAGTCTTGATTTTCATCAGACTTTAGGAAAATCAGGACTTACAGAACTAAGTAGCTCAGTTTTAACAGGAACCTAATCAACAAAACAAACAAACAAACAAGCAAAATGTAACCAAAGACACTGAAATTGAGAATAGGCTGACAGTGGCCAGAGGGGAGAGGGGAGGGAATTTCAGGAGAAAAGGGTGAAGGGTTTACAAGAACAATTATAAAGGACACATGGACAATAACGGGGGGGGGTGGAAATGGGAGGGAGGTGGGGAGGGCTGGGGTGTTGGGCTGGGGTGCAGGGGGAAGGCAGAAAACTATACTTGAACAACAACAACAAAACTCTAAAAACAAAAAGAACAATATTTTACATTAATGATTTACTCAATGGGCTTAATAGTATTTTGGAAAAGGCAGAAGACATATTCAGTAACTCTGAAGAGAAATTAACAGAATTTATCCAGTGTAAAGAACAATGTAAAAAAAATAACAGAACTTCGGGGACCTATGAGACATCAAATAGTATAATATGAATGCAACTGTAGTCTCAGAAGGAGAAGAGCATGAGACTAAAGTAAAAAACATATGTTAAGAAATAAAGAACAAAATTACACTATGCGCCTTTTTATAAAGCAAATGCTTGGCCTCATTCTCTACTACTGAATCAGGTTATGCTTGAGTGAGAGTCAGACATACTTATTTTTAAAATAACCACTCAGCTTGAGAATATATGAAGAAGCAAGGAATTAGTTAGTATAAGGGGGATAGATGATTCTGCAGTGTCCACCTGCTCAGATTCAGTGACCTCAGTTACTGCTCTTTTTGCCACTAAATAGTTATCTTCTATTGCTCCTTGGTCCTCAGTGTTTTCATCTGTAAAATGAAAGGGTTGGATAAATTATCTAAATATTTAGAGCTTATTATTTACCTGATGCTATGCCAGGTACTGGGGATGTAATAATTAAAGAGAGTCCTTGCCTTCACAAAAGTTATAGTTCATAAGGGTGAAGGTGACTGATTCAAGTTAAGATTTAAAAAATGGCTCAGATGGATAGGAAGTTCAGGTAGAAAAACATGATGAATATGGTGGTAAAACACTCACTATCCATGGTGAGCCTCTTTACCCTAGAGACTATAAAGCTGAAAATAAGAACAGAACAACCAAAAAGATACTCCATGCTTTCCAGAGCTGCCTACGGCTAAGGTTCTGGATGTGATTCGGTTTCTCCTCTGGCTTCACTAAAAAGGCTAACATGAAGGTGGTGAATCTTCCTGCTTTTGCTACTAGACTGCATGCATGGCACTGGGTACTTTCTGCAGTGGTGTTCCGGGTTCCAGTCCTCAGGTTTGTGGGAGCTGAGAAACAGTGTGTTTGTCTTCTTAGTCATTTGTTGGTTTGTCTGTGCCAGATGTGGCATGATTTCGCACACTACAGTTGTGTAAGTGCAATTCCTGGACTCTGACTTGAATGTGATGTTTTTCCAAATCTTGATTCCCACTGCCATGATTGTGGTAGAGGTAGCAGCTTTATGTGAGCTAGTTTTATAGAGTGGTCCTGGACTAGACCTCACTCCCTGAATACTTCTTAATATTTTATAAGCACCTAACTAATATCCTGTGTTGAATCCTTTTATTCTTAAAATAGCTAAAATGCTTCTTGTTTCTTGCAATTAAATCCAGTCTGAGAGATACAACTTCATAAAGTTTTAAAGATTAAATAAAATAATCTGTCCACTAGTTCATTGTGGGCACATAGTAATTACTTAATCAACAATTATAATATTATTATTTAGTTAAAATAAAGGAATGAAAGAAGTGGCATAATGAAAAATTATAATCAGAATGGTATGTTTGTTTTTAAGAATTTTGAGACATAGACATTATGGACAATGCCAGAGTACAAGCAGTGGCTAGTAGGATTGAAGATTGAGAGGAATACGATTGAAATTGAAGGAGTTATTGAGGAGAAGGTTCAGGTATAAAACATCCATTCTTACAGATAAATAGTGAAGTCCCTACACTTGGAAAAGCAGTAATATCTCCATTTTTATCAATTCCAAATTGCTCCTGAGTACAATGATTTCTCCTTCACTACTGTGCTGAATCTGTACTTGCTGAGGTTACTGCTGCTGGCTTTTAAGCTGCAAAAATCTAATATTTATTTTCAATCCTGACCTTGATCTCCTATGGCATTTATCACTGCTGGGCATTCTTGTCAGCTGAGAGCTCCCTTTTCTTTCTACCTGATACTCATTTTTAAATCTTTGTTCCACCTGCACCTGTCCCCCAGTTCTTCCTAGGTAATCGTCACTGGGTTCTCATCTTCTATATTTGGGGCTTAGATTTTTGGGTTTCAATTTCTGCCATGGTCATCATCTGTTTTTGCTTTGATTGCATTCAAATGGAGATAGGTCATAGACCCATCCATATACAGATATACAAATGACTCCCAAAATTCTTTCTCACACTTTCATCTTTCTCTCAAAATCCAGACACTTTGTCCAATAGTCTAATATATATTCCACTTAGACATTCCCATCCCTACAACTCACAATAGTCACCATGTTTAGGGCAACTTTTTATCTTAGCTCAAAATCTGATCATTCTTTTCTCTTTCTTTCTCTCTTTCCTTCCTTCCTTCCTTCCTTCCTTCCTTCCTTCCTTCCTTCCTTCCTTCCTTCCTTCCTTCCTTCCTTCCTTCCTTCCTTCCTTCTTTCCTTCTTTCTTTCTTTCTTTCTTTCTTTCTTTCTTTCTTTCTTTCTTT
>PVIA01005529.1:0-113781 GCA_004024845.1 Tonatia bakeri
AAAAAAAAGGTCAACTGTACTACATAAAGAAAAATAACTTCTTGGTCATTTCAAATATTCTATATCTTGATCTACATGTTAGTTACATGCATATTATTTGCCAAAACTCACTGAACTACACACTTAAGATCTGTGCATTTTACTCTATGTATATTCATACCCCAACTTTAAATGAAGAAAAAAATTGCCCTGGCTGGTGTGGCTCAGTGGACTGAGTGCTGGCCTGGTAACTGAAGGGTCGCCAGTTCAATTTCCAGTCAGGGCACATGCCTGGGATGTGGGCCAGGTCCCCAGCTGGGGAGCATGTGAGAGGCAACCAATTGATATATCTCATGCACATCAATGTTTCTCTACCTCTCTTTCTCCCTCCCTCTCCCCCAATAATAAATAAAATCTTATTTTAAAAAATAAGAAAGTCAACAAAAAGGAAATCCAGAGGGCTGAGTAGGGAAGCAGACTAAGTACACGTCGTCCGTTGTCCGCAGGACTGGAGCAGCATCAGGGAAGGCCCCCAGGAGGAAGGCTTGGTCCTCGGCAGACATACCAAGTAGGCGCAGGCACAGGACTGGGCCCTGACTGGCAGGTAACTTCATATGAGCCCTTTTCCGTTGGTGGGGGTATTCCAGCAGTGAACTAAAAAGGACCTGGGGTACCAGGTAACTTAATATGTGAGACTGAGCACTGAGAGGAAAAACTGATGGAGGAGTCAAGGCCAGAGTGTGGCAGGAGGAGCCAGGGGCTTCCAGAGAAGGCCCTTGAGCAGGCACACAGTTGAACAGGTGGGTGTGCAACCTCTAGAACCCCACACACCCTCAAGACAAGGGCCTGTTTGTGTCCTATGCACCCCTAAGTCAGACCAAGGGCTGAGTACTGAGTACAATGCAGTTTTGCTTTTGTCAGAAAGGGAAGGAAGACCCCACAAATTCTCCTGAGGTTCCCTTGAGGTGGGGACCTCAGAACCCAAAAAGCCAGTTCCTAGGATGTGCTCACCTGGTACCTCAGCAGCCCAAGGTGTTTAACCACACACAAGTGGGTAAAAATGAAAACAATGTAGCTGAAGGACCTGTAGGGAGAAAGGCTGCTGAGAGTAAAGAGCAGGTGTATGTCGCTGGCAGATGGTGCTGCTACTGCAGCTTCCACGAGAGCCTGAAGGCACTGGTGCCATCATGAGGTGAAGCCAGAGAAGAAAACTAGGTAAGAAATGGATGGAAAGTGCTGTCCAAGAAAAGAGGAAGAAATAGGAAGTGCAGGAGAGGCTCTGTCTTAGAGCCACCAGGTACTGTAGCACCTGCCCTGACAGCTTAGGTTGGGGTTGGCCACTTCAGTCTGCATGGGAGCACAGAAACAGGTATGTGCTGCCACCAGTAGCCCCCCATCATCATGCCTCTGCTTTCAGCTCATGTGCCCTCAGCAGCCAGAAGGAGCCTAACACCCCTGTCTATTTCCTCCATGTTATTCACAGGCAAAGCCCTTCCAGATGTGCCCATAAACCACTGTTCCAGCCCCTAGGACTGTCTCAGGACATCCTGAAGACCTTTCTTGGCAAATCTACCTCCTTCCACAAGCAACCTTCAAGACTCCACAGGATTGGCCCATTCCTCTCCTGACACACAACTCAGCACACACAACTTTGTGCTCTGCTGTTCACACATGATGCATTCACACTGGCTAACAGGAGGCTGGCCAGGCTGCCCAAGCTCTCAGCTCTCATGTTGTACTCCGGCAGCCGAAAGTAACTATGGACTTAGGTGGGGGTCCCAGCCCTGAGCCTGCCCCTCTGCCCAGGATGTAGCCCCATGAAATGGAAGATATATTGCCACTGGGAGGAAGACTCTGAAATTGAGAGGCTGCTTGAGTGGGGCCTGGTATTGGTGTCCAGTCCAACTGCCCTAATTCAGAGCTGCCCCCAGGCAGATATACTCTACCAGACTCCCTCACTTCCAATGCCAAGTACTGCTAGCAAACATCTCTCACCCTCTCTAGGTCAACAGCAGAAACTCTAGGCTGCCCTGCTTCACCCACCCTTGTCTGGGAACGGTGTTCACTGAAGCATGAAGTATGCAAACAAAGAGCTGGTGGCTCACAACTTTCTCACTGTCTGTCATCAGTTCCAAGAGCCTGGGAGAAAGCCTCATGCCTGGGGCCAGGTCCAATAGGTAAGCCGGGGCAATCCCAGGGAAGCCAAATGCCTCCCACAGTTTCCTAAGAGAGTATGCTAGAGGAGCTGCCCAGCCCAGAGAAGCCCGAGAAGCCCAAGAAGCCCCATGAATGGAGGACAGAGTGTTCTTACCCTGGCCACTAACTGGCTCCTGAATCCTAAGGATATTATATAGTTTGGCTTTGCCACACCCTGGGCTAATAATCCCACAAGCAACACGGGTGAACCGTGTCTGACTGAGCATGAATGAGAGGAGAGAAAGAGTAGAGGATAGAAGGCCAGGAAGTGTTGGGGGTTCTGTGGCCCTACTAGGCAGGTCCCCAAAGGCCCTAAGCACAGGGCCCCAGGCACTCAGGGAAGTGGCCTGAGTGTCCCATCCTCATGAAGAGCTGGGAGGTAGCCCACCAAACCCAAGAAAGCAAACCTGAGTGATTGTCGAGAGAGAAAGCTAGAATGGACAGTTAGGTACTTGATGGGTGGTGGTTCCATCCATTGCTCATACTGCTGAGGTCCTGGTAGACACATGCAGGATCACTGCCAGGAAGAGGATGCCAGGAGATGTGGAAGGAACAACAGAGTGAAGGAAGGGCAACTCACGTCAAACTTTCCAGGGTTCTGCTGTAGCTTCACCTTGCCTCCTGACAGGTACTGCCAAGCACGGCCCCGCAGAGAAGGTGGGATACCCTTCTGGCACCGCAGACGGATCTGAAAGTCAAAAGGAGGGCCATGCCAATGTATCTACCCAGGCAGCTCCCCTAGAGGCTGTGTGCCAGCCCAGCCCCTCTGCTGGTACATGGCAGGCCTTTGGTGAACACATTAGCAAGAGCAGAAAAGGGGAGAAAATAGGACTTCCCTACTATTGCTATGATGCAGATCCAATGACTAGGGGTGTGTGTGAGTGCAATTAAATGTGCTGCCAGCAGGTGATGGCAGAGTCCTTACATCCCCTGGTCCAGTGACAATGCAGGTATTACTGAGGTCTACCACAGGTTTCTGAATCCTGATCAACATTTTCTGAATCAAAATGAAACAATACAAGTTGGAGAAGCCCCACAGGATGTCACCAGGAAGGGACCCACACGGTGTAGGGCACAGCCTTAGCCACAGGAAGGGTAGCTCATGAAATGACCAAGGAAGTGGATGGGCCACTTTCATGGCGGTCTTTGTTTAAGAGGCCAGGTAGTAGGACACGGCCAGCCTAGAGAGGAGAGATCTCAGCACAACTCAGAGGGAAGTTGGGAGCTGATCAAAATGTCTTCCTCTTTGTTTTGATCAAGAAACCCTCCTCTTGTCTGCTCTCCCTAATCCTGAGAGTACACAATCACTAGCTTAGGGAGGGCAGAGGCAGCTGGCCTGGGTGCTAAAATGTCATAGGTCTTCCCTCATCACTCACAGACTAGGAGAGGTGAGGGAGAAAGTGTTTGGGGTAGCTCATGACGCACAGCCAATGCTCAATTCATATCTAACTATTTTTATCAGAAAAAAAGACTTCCATCACTTATCAGCCTTTTGGCTAAAATCAAGCATAGTTATCTGTTCTTGTCAGCTTAACACCTGATACATCCCCCATCTGAGGACCATGTGTTAAATGGATTTTTGGAGCAGGGAGATAGAATAGGAACTTGCTCCACATCGACCTGGTATTGCAGTACCTCCGGGAATGGTGCACCTCTTTGGGGACAAAAGAGAGAGAGGAAGAAAAAGAAAAGAAAAAAAGGCTTCCACTGCCAAAATCCAGTGTGAAAAACCATAGTCTTTTACCAATGGGGAAATGAGGCAAAGAGTGGGGAAAAATATTAAGGTCACACCATCAGAGGTGACTGCACAGTAGAGGACCCCACTATCTCCTAGCCACACTACACAGGCTAGAGGGATCCAGTCCCATGCCTCTCCACTGGCCTCTCAGAGCCAGGCAGAGAAGTAAGTTCCCCCTGGGCTGAAGACTGAGGCTCTGAGGCAGCTGCCCTGATTGTCCTCCTTGACCTTAAGGCTAAGGGTCAAGAAGGGTGAGAATGGCACGGGGTGGGGGGGGGCGGGATTGACACTCCCCTCAACCCCTATACTAAGCAGCCTGGCCTAGGATGAAAAAGACGGGAGCTCAGGGCAGTAGGGAGAGCACCTGGGTGTGCATTTGCATCCAGCACTGAGCCAAGCATTTCTCGTTCACAGTAAGATCAGAATGACAGTACCTAGGATTCTATTAGAATGGGGGAAAAACATGCCTAGCAGTCTGTCTTCAATAAATGATGGCTTCCTCTCCACACCTCCACCCCAGGAGGATGCCTGACAGAGAAGACTCAGGGTCTTGGGCTCACACCTAACTTCCCCTCACCTGGAAACCCCCTCAAGTAGTCCCACTGCAAACTCTCAGAGGAGGGAACACAGAAAGCCCAGCTTCCTGATGACCAGCACAAACAAGAGAAAATTTTCCAAGGGTCAGAAAGAGTCAAGAACCAGGAAGGAGACAAGAAGAGGCTGAGGGCAGTGGGGGAAGAGCAGAGTGATAGGTCACAGGAGCCAAACTTAAGCTTCTGAGACTGTCTGCAAAGTGGGGAGAATACAGGAGCGGAAGGGAACTGCCCCAGACTCTGGGAGCAGTTTCCTGCTGCTGTGGGACAAGGGTCTCCTTAAGGGAGTCACTTAGTGTGGGCAGGTTTTGGCAAAGGGATGCAGTATGGCCCAGAGTCACTGGCCCTTTAGGCTCCCCTCAGGGTCAAGCTCAGCCAGACAAGGCCCCACATTATCAGAGCCCTGTCATACTTGGCCTGCCCCAGCAGAGACCAGGAATACCTTCAGTCCACTAAGGTTCTCAAAGAAGCCATGACCTCAGTCAGGGTCAGGGCTGGGGAATGAAATCCAGGAGTTCAGCTAGCTTTTCCGCTCTGGCCTGTGGAATCCTCCTCAGTACAGAGATAATGTCCACATGCCGCTTTAGGGAGAAGGCAATAGTAGGGATTAGTAAAGAAGGCAAAAGGGATTATCATTCTCTGAGGCAGTACCTTGGGCAAGGAGGTCTCTGACTGTTGAGTGAGGCCACGCTCTCACCCTGCTGGCTGAATTTGGACTGCCTGGGCAGAGTCCTATGGGGGAAGATAGCATTTCAGCCACAGGGCTGGGCCCCTCTCCTGGGGACTTGGGATAAGCCCAGAAGTGTTGGGTCTGGATCCACTTCCTGAAACAGGTATTATCCTTCCTGTGCCATGACTTCCTCACCATAGGGAGAGCCCAACTCTGCGCAGCCAAGCAGGAAAAGCTCCCTGGGCCAGTGTGACCACTGCTGAGGTGGCTAGTGTAGAGCAGAGGGCTATAGCCTCTGGGTAGAGTGGGAGGAAGCCTCTTGTGGTGGCCCTCAGCCTCTAACCACAGTGCCAGAGACGCAAAGGGGAAGAGGAAGTGGTGCTGGTTGCTGTGCTGAGAGGAGCTCCCCAAGGCACTCCTCTGGAATTCCCATTTGCAAGGGAGGCTGCAGCAAGAAAGTCAGAGCCACTAGTCACCATGAAAAACAGTGGAGAGAGAGCTGAAGTTCCGGGTAAGAGCTGAAGGGTGAGGAGGCAGGAAAACATACCCCCGAGTCAGAGCCCAGGCCTACTCCTCTCTTCCCATGAGCACAGGGCTTTACAGTCACCACCTCAAAGGAGCCTTGAAACAGGACTGTCATTCCCACTTGATGGGGGAAACTGAGGCTAAGGGTGAAGTGACTCACCCCAAGTTACACAGCTAGCCACAGGCATGAAGAGAAGGCAGTGGGGTGGGGCCCATTCCTATACCTGACCTTTGATCCTGAGCTTTCTGCTAGGTGCTGCAGCTAGCTAGCTGTGCCAGCCTGAACCACACCAGTGTGTCAGCTGATGACAGACAGCCAAAAAGTTTGCTCTCTGCACTGGGAACTTGCGCAGAGAGACCCTAGCTGTGAGGCTCTGGGCAGGCCTCCACTAGGCTAGAGAGTAACTAAACCCTGCTGAGGTGGCCAAGGGCATCAACGCACACACATGAGTGGTGGGCAAGGACATTCCTGCTGGGCAATAGAGTTGGTACGTAAAGACAGCCAGACTAGAAAAGGCCCACTCATATTTTCATTTTTATAAGACTACTAAACTGTGAGATTATTTTTCTTTCTTTTTGCTTTGGCCAGGAGACAAGAGAAAACTGATTAAATTAATCTAGAGGGTGAAGAAGCCCCCCTTATTGTGGCAGTGAAGAATATAGGCACTACAATTATTAGACACCTGGGTTCAAATTTTGATACTGAGGTCATCTGCAAACTGGGGATACTGCTACTACCAGCCTAAGTTATTATAAGATTATCCAATCAAGTGCCAAGCATGTAGCAAATGTCTGACATGTTAGCTATTATGAGTATTATAAAGTCCTGCTTGATAGGTTAAGCAGCAGTGAAGACCCTCAGGAAGGAATGGAGGAAAGCTGCCTATAAGGGCTTTTGGTGAAGAGCAGCTTTGAAGTTTGCCCCTAGGACAAAGTTTGCATGAGTCTGAAGTCATGTGGGAGAACCAAGTGAAGGCTGGGCCCTGACCTCCAAACAGCTTCTGTTCCCATCTCAGAACTGGTAGATGGGGCATACCTACAGCAACCGGCAGTTGGAAAAGCCCCTACTCCTCTAAGCTGATATAGTTCCTCCCTGTTCCTCTTCCTCTCCAGGCCACCAACTGCCTACCCAAAGCCCAAAGCTAGGCCCCTCACCTTTTTGTGCTTCTTGGCCATCCACTTGTCCCAGTTGTTGAGCATGTCCAGCCACTTGGACTCCCTCTGCCTCAGCACCTCCAGGGGGACTTCCTCCAGCCTGTGGAGCAGAGGGCAGGGCGATCAGAAGTGCCAAGAGAAGCAAAGGTCTTGGCTTAGGCCTTAGCCACCAGTCCAGTCAGTCATCCTTTCTTCCCTCTGCCCTCCATACCTGCTGTTCCCTTTGGGACTGCTAACTCATGAACACCCTAACAGATGAGAAGAACTCTGCTCCCTCCCTAAAAGGCATAGGCCAAAGAGACAGTAGGTTCAAGTGCCTACTCCCCCAATGTGTCAAGGGGTCAAAGGTCACAGTGTCTTTCTGAGGCAGAGGCCTGAGTGTCTGTGATCTGTACATCAAAGCACAGCACTCCTGTGCTGGATCTGTCTTGATAAATAAGCCTCTTCAGAGGGCCTACATGCAAGGTACAGAGTTGGATGAAAAAACTAGTCAAACAAGTACAGAAATAACATAATCACCTCTTCACTCCAGCAAAACTAGTTACTCATAGTTTCCCCAATTACACCCTGGCCCTTTCCCACCTTTCAAACTTTGCTCATACCAGTCCCTGTGTTGGAACACCCTCCAAGTTGTCTCTACCAATCAAAATCCTACAAACACATCAAAGCCCCATCAAATACTACCTAAGTTTGTACATCTACTAACTGAGCAGTTATCACAGTTGTGTCGGCATTGTTCTAGGGCTAGGGCCTCTGGGCAGGCCATGGGGAAGCACTCCTGTGCTCAGAACAAAGTCCTAGACCTCATGGTATTAACATTCTACTGGCACTGAATGCTCACTAGAGCTGGTGGGGAAAAAACCTCAGCATAGAGACCCACTCCAAGCAGGCAGATGGGCACCAAAGCAGCTGAGGCAAGCTGGGGCGGGAATCCCTGGCTTTGCCAGAGTGTACTTCAAGTGAATGAATTTCCTCTAAGGAGTGAGTCACCAGGAATTCATGAACTCATGCTTTATTATTTAGCCTACAGAGCAATATCAGTAAAACAACAAGAAAATATATATGTGTACCTCTCATACACACACTCTCTCTTTTTAAAGTGGTGGATTATGTATTTTTCAATTTTTGTGTGTGTGTGCGCTTCATATTTTTTCCCCTATTTAAAAAAGTCCTTAACGATATTGAGAGGTAAAATACCCAGAGAGGGTATCTTGCTCAGAGTCAAACAGCAGATCAGTGGAAAAACCCAGATTCAAATCCAAGTCAGATCCTAGTCAAGGGCCTGCCTGACCTCCCAGAAAGGAGAGCAGGGTCAAAGGCATTGAGGCAGCTGGGAGGAGGCTCTCAGGAACAGGACATGGTGAGGCCAGGGCCTGGCCCAGTCCTCAATTCTGATTCTCTCTGCCGGAAGGAAATGCACTGCTGTGACTTCTACTGGTTGGAAGAGCAGAAGGCGGGGCCCTGGCAGAGCAGAGGCCTCTGAGACACAACAGGGCAGGTCTCTCTTCATTTGTGCAGTTTATCTGGGAAACTGCACAAGCCAGAGAATAGCCTTAGAGCTGAACAGCTGAGGAGGGACAACAAGCTGAGGCAAACCTGGTCAGCCCTGACACACAAACACTGGTCATCCCAGTCTTGAACTTCTCACCCTCTTACCACCTAGAGGCAAAACCAAGGAGGACATGAATATACTCCCTTTCCCTCCTTGAGAGGAGAAAAGCAGAGACCACACCTTTAAGATCAGGTCTGGCATCCCCACAACACCCAGGGACTAGAAACCAAAGAACCATGCATCACAGGCCACCCTGCCTTCCACTACCTACAAAACACTCAATTATACAAGTCAGGGGATAAGCCTGCCAGTTAACTAAATGAAACGGAGTGCTCACACTGAGTCAGCAGGAAGTTCTGGCAGTCATGGATATGGATCATGTCTAGTCTGATCCCCCACTGAGCAGATGAGAAAACTAAAGCTCATGGAGGGCACAGCTGTCACCTGAGATTACCAGTTTTTGAAGAATTCCCAAGTAACACATGCCCATTTGACAACTCAAGCCTCGGGTCTGTTTTTGTTGATAAGATCTGGTTGCAGGGCCTCAGAGATACCCATTCTCCCAAATGCAGATACACAGGGGAACACATTCAAGTTCAGTGTTTTTTTTCTTTTTTAACTGATGCCAGATAACAGCTTCAGTAGTTTCAAAGCCTGAACATTAAACCTCAAACCAGAATTTTAAGTGGGTACAAAACAAACGACCATATTTCCTGAATTCTAAGACACTACTGATTTTAAGCTACACCACTGATTTGGCAAGATCTTCTCAGAAACATACAAAAAAAATCCATCACTACTTTAAATGTATATGTGAATTGAAAGATTGTTCTGATTTTTAAAACCTTAAATTGGGAAAATTTTGAGGAAATATGGTCATTTGAATGGCTTCTCCTGCAACAGCAGAGGAGTTGAACCCACTTGGAGATGGTGAGAAGGATGACACTGAAGATCCCATTGTACCCCAGCACTTAGCACATCATATACTCTCTGACTGCAGGTAGGTTTTTCTTTATGCACAGGATGTGCCTTGAAGAGTTGCAGGCTATCCACTTACTAAAAGTCAGAAGATTCAGCAGCCCTGGCTGGTGTGTCTCACTGGACGGAGGGCCAGCCTGTGAACCGAAAGGTCACCGGTTCCATTCCTGGATTGCGGGCCAGGCCCCAATTGGGGGAATGCGAGAGGCAACTGATTGATGTGCAATGTTTCTCTCCCTCTTTTTCCCTCCCTCCCCTTCTCTCTAAAAATAAATAAGTAAAATCTTCTGAAAAGTGAAAAGAAAAAAAATCAGAAAATTCAGTAATGGCCAGTGTGGTTAGAGGTTCAGTTCCTACTCAGGGCACATACCTAGGTTTTAGATTTGACGCCCAGTCAGGGACCTTATGTGGGGCAGTCCAATTGATGTTTTTCTCTTTCTGTCTCTCCCTTCCTCTCTCTCTAAAATCAATAAACATATTTTTAAAAAATCAGAAGATTCACGTATCCTTTGGCCCAGTCCATTAGGACCTCAGAAGGCATCTGATCAAGTTGCTGTCTGATGTAGAAATCCCTTCTACAACAGGCAAGTCCCTTGCCCTCTCAGTTTCCCTATATGGCTGGATGACCTACACTGTGAACTGACCCTGAAAGGATGCTCAGAAAGGAGCCATGAGATGAAGTTGAGGTCAGAATGTCCCTGCAATTAGCATGATGGGACAGAAGCCCTGAGGTGGCTTCCTATTGATAGTGGAAGGAGAGCATGAGCCAGTTTCTAGTGACAGGGAAGCTGACCATATGGCCAATTTAAGGAGCCAAGTGGCCAATGGGGGTTGCTTCAGGTCTGAGAGCTTCACTCATCCTTCAGAAAACTCCTCTTTCCTTAAGGTGGCCTGAGGGAGTCTGCAACCAAAGGAACCTAATGAGAACAGTCTCTAGCAGCCCAGTCTCTGCTGGAATGCCACCAGGTATGGGGCCTCATTACTGCCAGATGAAGCCACCCTATTGCTGAAGTTTCTTACTGCGAAAACTTTCTTCCTCAAAAATAAAAACAAAAATTAAAAAGAAACTTTCTTTATCATATGATGCCAAAATTCTCCTATAATCTCAACACCCCCTTCTAAGGCTGCACAATTCTCATGCCTGGTACACACACTGCTAATTTATCCCTTGTTCTCATTCGTCCCTACCTGGAATGCCCTTTTTTCTCCCCTCCCCAAATCACCATAACCCTTTCAGGGCCCAATATAACTTAAAAACTACATCAATGGTAACAGCAGCAATTGTAGTTACCGTTTGTACATCATTTACTACTTACCAATTTCTTTCTAAATGTTTTATATACATTATCTCATATATATTTCATAATAACCCTACCATAATATCACTCTCTCTAATTTACAGAAGTAGAATCCAAGACTTAGTGAGGTTACATTCCTCATTCAAGGCCATGTAGCGGTAAGTGACAGAACTGCAACTAAAACCCAGGCCCGCTAACTAAAACCCCACAGATCCTGACCGTTGCACTACAGCCTTCTGTCTCCATAGGTCAAGCCCTCAGCTTCCACACCTGCTCAGATTTCACTGACTGTTTTCCAACCTGAAGACTTTCATCCTGACTTAGAACACTGTTTCTCAAAGTTTTTAAACCAAGACCCACAATAAGAAATACATTTTACACTGAGATTTAAATATATACCTACATAACTGAATTTTATGAAACAACTTACTTTTTTAAAAATCCTCACCTGAGGATATGTTTACTGATTTTAGAGAGAGAGGAAGGGGAAAAGAGAAAAAGAGAGAGGTCAAAACACATGTGAAAGAGAAACATCGAGAGGTTGTCTCCCATACTTGCTCTGACCCAAAACTTAAGTATGTGCCCTGACAGAAACTTAAGTATGGGTTCAAATTGTAACCTTTTGGTGTATAGGACAACACTCCAACCAACTGAGTAACACAGCCAAGGCAAAGCAATTTACTCTTACATGTACTAATGCATTGAGATATTTTAGTTCAATTTTATATTATTCTATGATACTTGTTTTAAGGCTGATCACAATCCCCTCAAATTGATTCTATCACTAGTTTATTAATGACTCAAGACATGAAGTCCGAAATGACACATTGCAGCTTGCTCATATTGCTCTGTATATCCCTCCATAACTGGACTGGGTCTTGAACTTCTGTAACTCCCACCACACACCTCACAATAGGTGCCTGTCTGGTTTTCTCCATGGCGTGATTACTTTCATCTGCACTGCATTCAGAGCTATAAGCCACTGCTGTCTACAGCAATTTTATTTGTGCCCCTAAGAGCCCAGTGAGATGGATCCTCATAGATTAATTACTATTTCCATTTGGCCCGTGAAAAACTTGACCCAATCAGAGAGGTTGTATTACTTGGGCAGTCACAAGTTAATAAATGGTAGAAGCAGGGCTTCCCCTCTGCCACAGTGACTCATGTGCTGCTTCTGACTCCCTTGGGAAGGCTGGAGAAATAAGGCCATTCTAAAGATACTGCCGTGGGGCTCTGTCTCTGGCCCCCAAGCCCCTAGAGATGGTCTAATCCCCCTCCTCCAGTGTTCAGACTGCCTCATTTGAGTAGCCAGTCCATACGTAACAATGCTCAGTGAGGCCAATGTGCTGAATGAATGCAGCTTGCAAGGACAACCTCAGTTGGAGACAGTAAGCCTAGGCAATCTGTCATTTGCCAGTCGCCCTCTCCTGAGAAAGTGCGGCACAGGACACAAAAGTGAGGCTAGGGACTTCCAAGAGCTCAGAGGAACAAGACCGTTTCCCAAGGCTTCTAAGACTGCAGGCTGGGGGTCTTGCTCCTCCCATCCTTCAGCTGTCTGCTTTCTGCCCAGGCACACCTCAGCTCCTCTGGTTGGCAGGCTCAATCAGTTATGGTTCCTGTGCCTGTAACTCTTTTATGTGCCAGTGGCAGATAAACCTTGGTTCCAAGAAACCAGGCTAAGCCCCTCCTATACTCTCCAAACCAGCCCAAAGGAAGAGAAACACAGCCCCAGCAGAAAGCCCAAGGTCACAAACCACAGGACTGATCCTCCTCATCTTAACTACTGTGAGGCCTTGTGGAGTGTGGCGGAGAGCAGAATGGGGACTTTGAAGCCTACCACCCTAGGTTTCCATTGCAGGTCCTCCACCTAGGAGACCATGGGCAAAATACTTGCCCTCCATAAGTCTCAATGTCATCTTTAAGTGGGAACAAACACACCCCTCACATTTTATAGGGCTACAATGAGGAATAATAAAAGTATATAAGGGCCCAGCCTGTGTGGGTGGCTAGTAAATGGTATTTGCATCTTACCTCACACTTTCACATCCCTTTTCACATCTGACTGGTCCATATACACAGACACAAAAACATGCAGCAGGGCAGGATTATCTCCATTTTACCCAAAAGCAATTGAGCCCCCAAGAGATTAAGAAATTTACTTCATGATACACAGACTACAACTCCTGGTTTCCGATCCCAGCTCAACCACTTTATGGCTGTGTGAAAGGAGCAGGATGCTCCACTCTCTGAGCCTCTGATAATATGGAGGAAATGCCACCTCCTCAGTAGTAAAGATCACACGAGACAGTAAGAGCTGACATATTTCCAGCACTCGCCATGTACTAGCTCTGCCAAGCACTACATAGGCACACAATTCCCTAAGGAATTAGCTTTTGTAATCTCCATTTAATAGAGAAAAAAACTAAAACTCAGCATGGTTGAGTAATCTGCCCACAGTTACACAGCCTAGAACTGGAAGCTGCTGCTTGAGCACTAAACTATCCAATAAAGAGAAAGTGCCCCACATGTAATACCACCTGAATACCTGTCACATTCCCTTCCCTCTTCTTTGCCACCCAGTGGAGAACCACTTCCCTCTGTGCCGAGAAGGGCAGTGGTGAGCAATATGAATATGTGTAAAACTGAGAGAGAATATGGCCAATCACAGATCCAGGGACAATAGGGTGGGGGAGCTCTCCTCTCTCACCTGGAGCTGGAAAAAGAAGTGAGAATAAACAAAAAGCTGAACTACTTTGCACAATGGGCAACAACTTCTGGAGTTCATTAACCTAAGAGGTAGTAATGACTGAAAGTATAAATAGTTTTTATGTCAGTACCATAATAACCGAAGATAGGAAACTGGAATGCAAGAGAGGGTGCGTTGGTGGTGCACAAACAGCCAATGGTCAGGGCTGGGAAGCCTGTGAGAGCACCCAGTGAGTCTACCCGGTCCGTCCCCAGACAGCCAGGGAAGCTTGTAGCCCAGATGATAAGTGCTCTGCCCAAGGCCACACTGTGAGTGTAGAAGAGGAAGAGTTGGTCAGTAGCAGCCTGGTGCTCTCTCCTGGGGCCTGGCAGTCCCTGACTTGTAGGTAGGGTAGTGTCTAGGCTCCCTGTCAGAGTGAAAGAGACTCTGGCTTGCTTCACTCTCCCCAACTCCCAAAGCAAGCTAGTGCTGGGCCTGCCTCCCTTTCCCATACAGAATTCCTTGGCTTTGCTCCTTCCAGCCCTGGGTCAGTGCACAATGGTAAACAGGTTCTCTCCACCCTTCACTGGCCTCAGTGCCCTGGGCCTCTGCCCAGCTCTCCACTCTGCTCAGATTCAACCTCCCCACCCACACCCTCAAGATTCAGATGGAAGAAACGATTCCTTTAGGA
Organism: Tonatia bakeri; assembly: GCA_004024845.1. NCBI lineage: Eukaryota > Metazoa > Chordata > Mammalia > Chiroptera > Phyllostomidae > Tonatia > Tonatia bakeri. The sequence continues at coordinate 14,062 of PVIA01005529.1, forward strand.
ACCAACCTTGCTGGCTCCAAACAGCAAGGATTCCCCCCTCCCCCACTCCCACTCAGCTAGGGAAAGGCACTGACCAAAACAAACGCCCAAGGCAACTCCCCTTAACAACTGTAGAATGGTATACAGACTATTTCAACCAAAAACATCCCTTCCCCAAGCCCCAACCCCTACCAGGAAGAGTAATGCTTAAAATTCCCCATCTGGCAACTGGGTCCTCAGATCACAATCTCACTGTGGGCACCCGCAGCCACCCTGACTCATGTTAGGCCCCCTTACGCATCTTTACCAAACTGCTAGATCTTATTGATATATCTTACCAAATTAGTCTTGACTCACTGCTTAAATGAGGTGCCTCTTCTGCCAGACTCCTTCAAGGTCCCCTACTGCCTTCCTTGTCCAACAGGAATCTCAGGCTCCTCTTATTCCCTCTAAACATTCCCTTTTCTCTCCAGTCTTATCTCTAGGCAGCTCTCTCTCTGAACTGCCCTCCCACACCCTTAACTCCACTATTATTCAGTCCCGCTTATCTTCCGAGGCCTCACTTAGAACTTCCTCTCATCTCTACAAAGTCTTTTCTAACTACTCTAGAGACAGAACCGATCAGCACCTCATTATATTCTATACACATCTCTCTAGAGGCTGTGTTCCAGGCCCCGAGTCTACAAAAATGAAAAACTACATTCCCTGCCCTTGAGGAGGTCAATCTGGCAGAGGAGACAGATGGGTGAGTAAATAAGTAGCACACATAGCAGTGCCATCGCAGAAGCATGTAGAAGGTGCTAGGAGACTGCAAGAATCCCCCAGGGTAGAAGCGTGGGTATTTAGGGAAAACTTTAAAGGAGAGCTGACTTTTGAGATGGTCCTTGAAGGGTGACAGGAAGTGGCCAGGTTGAGAAAGGGGAAAGGGCACACCAGGTGGAAGACCCAGTATGAGCAAGCACAAACCAATAGAAAAGGGCCCGGCTTATTTGGGGAATGTGAGCAGTCCAGTAGAGCAGGTAAGGTTTCCCCACCTGACTGTCCACTCCGCTGAGGCAGCATTCTACAAAGTCGTCCCTGGAGAGCAGGGGCTCTGCCTGTCTCGTTCTCTGCAGTGCATCCTGGGCCTAGAACAGAACCTGGTACCTGGCTGGTTCCTTGTTGACAGATACATTAGCTTTGTGACCTCAGGCACTCTGAGTTGCAGTTTTCTCCTCAGGGAGATGGGAATACTGCCCTCTACCTTAAGATCAGGTGAGTAAAGTGCAGACAGTGCTGATAAAGGACACTCCCTCTCTGACCTGGCACCAGCTCTGGTTATTCCTTGAAGCCCAGCACAGAGCTGAGCACAGATGTGCTTGATGATGGCCTTTTACAACATTATAATTCTAATATTCAATTAACGTAACTGAATGTCTGTTATAACACTTACCAGGCACTTGCTATGAACCAGACATTGGTGCTCAACACTTAACTTACACTATTTCATTTAATTCTGATAATAAGCCCATGAGAGAGGTCCTCTAATTATTGCTCCCCTTTTGCAGATGAAGAAACTCAGGTTTTCAGCCATTCAGTAACTATCCAAGGTCCAGGGTGAGCGGAGGACACAACTCTAGGAGGTGAATTCAGGCTCTGCTCTGATGCTGCCCTGTCACTCGCCTCTAGAACTGAGAGCTGTCTACCAGGCTGGATGTACACAAGCCCTCCTGCCAGGGAACTTGGAGCTTAGTGGATTTAGAGCCATAAACTGTGTGATGCTTGGCAACTCATTTTCCCTTTCTGGAGTTTGGTGTCTGCCCTTGCAAAATGGGGATTATAGTGATAAGTACATCTCACAAAATTAAATGAGGTAGTGTCCGTGAAGCCTGGTCCACCATGCAGGCTCTTATGTGACATGGCGTTACCAAATGACTATGCTGGGAGAGTGGAAGGGGTCACTCAGAGGCAGGACAGGATGGCCTGGATGAAAGTCTACAAAAAACACAGGAGGGTGGTGGTAATTACGAAGCAAACTCTGGCTCCTTCAACAAGTGACTGCCACTACTCAGGAGGGCATAGGCCCCAGGCAGCCCTATGGCTGCATGCTTTGGTTAAATCTTTCAGGAGACCTACCTCTGTTCTCATTTCTGCTTTGTCTTCACAGGCCAAGGAAAGAAAAGACCAGGGCCTTCAGAGTCAGGCTTCTAACATCTTTCAGACAAACTCTTCAACATCATCCCATTAAAACTGCCGTAGTTTATATCTAGGGGAAACTGAAACTTAGAAAGATTAAGCAATTTTCTCCAAGTCACACAGCAAGTAAGGGGCCCAACGAGGCCCTGGACTCAGGTCTCCAGACCCCTGTTCAGGTTCTGTTTACATTTGCTCTTAATCTAGTTATCTCATTTGATCCTCACAATCCTTTTATATATAGGCCAGGACTTTAACTACTTGCTGGATGTCTGACATCCCTGCTAGGCTGTAAGTTCTGGGAGGGTAGGACAAGGTCTGTATCCCCTGAACCAAGCACATGGTTGCACATATAGTTAAGTGCTGAATGTAAAATGGGGAGCATTAGCACCATGGTCAGGCAAGGGGATGTGCCTAAGTTACATACCACAAAGTTCTGTGGTGGAGTCAGCAGAGTCCTTTCCCACTAGTAGCCTAAATCCATTATTTCCAGCTATAATCTCTTAACTCAGAGATGGCTGGTTGGGCTCCCTAGGTGCTAAAGTGTTAGCCTCCTCCTAGGCACTGGACTTGCTTGTACCCATCCCAGCTGAGACACCAGCTCCAGAAACATAGTAATGATTCAAGGTGAGGTCAAGTCAGCCCTCAGTTATCATCTGCCTGCCCTTACTCAGCTAATGCTGTGCCCAGACCCCAAACCTACCCTCTATTTGCACACTGCCCTAAGGTAGATTTTCCATGCCCTCAGACATTACTCCTTTCTCCTTAAAGCCTTCCTTGCCATCCAATATGCCTACTGGGTAGAGACCACAAAGCTCAGTACCATTCACCCCACCCCCTCCCAACCAGGCCAGCTAACCCACTCTTCTATTGGAGAGAGACAAAGAACGCTTTGATGTGCCCTGGGCATGCCAGCTATGCCAGGCACCTTGGGGAGGCCAGGGCTGTGACAAAGCAGAGTCAACAGCAGCCCGCTGTCCACTACAGGGAAAGGTCACAGTTGCCCTTCCCCCACTGTTGCCAGATGGCCCCAGGTTGGGTTCTGTGAAAGTCCAGGGCCACTTCAGCCTGTCATCCCAAGCCTTCCCAACTCCCTGTCAGTCCACATAACCAGTCAGGCACCAAGCCCTCCTGATTTGCTGGCCTCTTCATCCTCAGCTCCAGACCTCTTCCAAGCTTCTCCATAGCCCTTTTGGGCTGTTCCAAACTCTCCCAACTAGTCTCACTGCCATCTTCCACACCAGCACCAGACTGACCTTAATGAAACACAGAAGGCCTCAGTCTGACATTCAAGGCTAAGCAGGGTCTGCCCAACCTACTTTCCTAGCCTCCCCTAGCTTTACATGATCCTCCTGCTTCCTATTCTTCTTGTCACCTCTGCATACCACATTTCTCAAACAGCTGGCTTCTGGGGGCACTTTGTACATGGTTCCCACCCATCCAATGGAATATCTTCCCTTGCTCCCTCTGAGGCCTGGATCAAATACGAGGCCTTTTTTCTTGGCTCCTATATGTGAAGTTGGCTGCTGCTTCTTCTAAATTCCCAAAGCAACCACACACCTCAATTATAGCCTTCATTGCTCAACATTATAATGATTTGTGTGCGGTTCATTTTCCAACAAGTCTGTGAACCCCTTGAGGGCAACGAGAAAGACACAGATAGATGTCTTGTTCAGTTCTGTATCCCTTGTTCTAATCACAGGCTCTGATAGGGTAGGAGCTCAATAAATGTTTTGTAAATAAGCCCACTGCTAAGATGGATAAACTAGCAAAAATAAGCTTGGCTTTCTCTCCCAGCCTCCTGAGTCTGCAGTCGTATTTCCCTACCTAAAGAACAGTGAAGAGCTAAACCGTGACAGCCTCTGAGGAACTGGGCAGAGCACAGAATGGAGCACAATGGGGTGAGATGAAGAAGCGAAACAGAAAGATGAAATAAGAACTTAAAGCTGGCAGCTGCCCTTAAATCCCGGATAGGGGCTTCTAAGCAGGTAAAGCAGCAGCAGTGCTGGTTTTCCAGTGGAGGAGCCAGGACAGTCTTCTCCCAGGGAGGGTCCTTGGCTCAAAATAGCAACAGATTTGCCAGGGACAGACAAACCAGCTAAAGAAGGCCTCCTCCCCTTCGGGTGTGATGGCTGCAGGATAAAGAAAGTGATCAGCTCGGGCACTGGCAATGCGTGGATGATGGCAGGGTTCTTCCATGGTGGGCAATGCACCCTGGCCTAGAGGCTCAATTGGCTTGAAATGAGGAAGAGAACAGATGGTGCCATATAGCTGAAGTAGCAATGGGCTGAGGCAGAAGATCCAGCATCTCTCCCTAATCTGGCTCCATTGTTACCTAAAACTGTGAGATTTCTTCAGGCCTTGGGTTCCTCACCTGTACACAAAGCATAATCCCTCCCTTACCTACACAAAAAGACTTCTTCCAAAAGGTACAGACTGGATAACAGTCAGATGGCCATTATATAGTAGTTTGGGGGCAACAAACGGCAATGCAGTATGGACTCGCTATGGGAGGGCTAGACCAAGCCTAATCTGGACATGCTTCCAAGGCCTCCCCAAAGATCTTTTCTCACCAGGCCTTCTTTGACTTAGCTGTCCATGGACTTTCACTGTACTGAGACCTGCCTTGCCCTCCACACTGGAATGGGGAGGTAGCCAGTTCCTGCTAACTCCTGCTCTGGGTATAGGGGCCTCATGGGCTGGCAAGCACCTGGCACCCTGCCTGCTGTCACCTTAGCAAAGCTTAGTCACTGGATTCAGCTTTGAGAAACAAGTTCTAGTCCCAGTTCTGCCATTTACTAGCTGACAAACTTCAGGCACTTTCTTCTCCAATCTTTAGAATGCTCACCTACAGAAAGGGGCTAACCATGTCTTTTGGAAGAAAGTAAGGGTTCACCATTGGTTAGGGTTGACTCCTGCCCACAGAGGATGGACCTCACTGATACTCATCATCGGAACCAGAGACGGAAAGTAGAAAATGGAAAGACAAGACCACTAGCTACTCCAGTCTTTAAGAGGGGTAAGAACATTCATCAGACACCTACTATATGAGCCAGGCTCTTTTCAAACATTGACTCATTTAAGCTTCACAAAAACCCTGCAAAATCAGTATTATAATAACCATTTCAGCGAGAAACAGGCTCAGAAAAGTGAAGCAACATGTCTAAGGTCACACAGACAGCTGGACTCCACAGCTTGTGTGAGGAAGGAGCACAGAGCACCTTCTTTCCTCTACCTTAGTGCAAACAGATTGGGTGGCTGGACCAGAGCCAGGCCTCACTGGCCCTTTAGAGGTTTTGTTTCAGACACAGATGCTAGGAGGACAAAACATCAAGCAGGCCCCACCACCTTATCTCTTTCCCACAGCTTAGGATTTCCTAACAGGCGGACACACAGGCACCTTCCCAGGGCAAGCAGCTGGTGCACTGGCCCACTCCTTCACCAAGTCAAGTCTTGTCTGAGGCTCTAGAACACTCACAGGGCCACCAAACCGGATTTTCCTTTGAAGCCGAAGGAAGAGAAGGAGGAGAGAAAATGGAGGGCCTGTGGTCTAGAGTCACAGAACAGGGCCCCACATATGCAGCTGCCTCCTTCCAGATGGGCCACCCAGGGAACATTCTATTGCCAGCTCCATGCACTCTTGGGAACTGTAATAGTTCAAGAAAATAGGATGCTCTGAGCTTATAAACTGGAGAAGGTAATGGTAAGGCAGGGAGGCAGGCTGTGGCCTGCCAGGAGGGCCCTGGCCATACCCCAACAAAAACTGGCACAGAGCAAACTACAAGGATGCCAATTAAGCCAATTCTATGATTTACAAAGTCATAGGGCTTCCATAGTTGGCTAGGAGTAGTGGAGGGCTCAGGGAAAAGGAGAACTGAATCAGCAGAAGACGATATTGCTGTTCCAGATGTTTCTCCCTGGGCCCAATTCAGTTCCCTCTCTCCCCTAACAGGAAGCCAACACCCATGGGATCCCAGAGAGCATAGCTCCTCACCTCATCTGGCCTGCTGCACTAAGCAGACGAAAGCTGGGTGGGAAGCTTCAGTCTCAGGAGGCCACTCCTGGCAATCACATGGGAAAAGGAGAGGGAGATCAGGGACCCACCTCTCTCAGGCCAGGAGATGTGGTATCTGTCTTTCTTTCCCTCCCCTATGCTGCAAAAAGCCCCCTGTCCCCTAAAAAAGGTCTGTTCTTCCTACCCCCAAAGTTATAGAAATAGTAACATTACTCTTCCCACTCTTCCCTACTGAGGGCATTTTCCCCCCCTCTGGTCCTTCCTGGGCTTCAACAGCCATCTCAGTTCCCAGCCAAACTGAAAGAACTAAGGCTGCCAGCTCCTGTCTGCGTCCATGCCACCCACAGGGCCCTTTGCTGGCTGACTGCTTTCTTGCCTTTCCCCACTTGCTACTGCTCAAGAGCAGGTAGTTCCACCAAAGTTTCCCTGCAGAGCAGGTTCAAGTGACAGACAAGGTGAAGTAGAATGGCCTAGGGCTAGGAATCAGGAGTTCTAGGTTCAATTCCTGATGTTGCTCCTAACAGACTGAAGAGGTAAGGCTAATCACTTCTCTCAGGCCTGAGTTTACCAATCTGTATGATGATGGCCATCTCTAAGGTCACTTTCAGCTTTCTGACTTGAAATGTCTATCAGTAAATGTCATTCAATAAATAAATAATAACTGAGCATTTACTTTGCTGCAGGCCTGAGGAGAAAAGGTGAATACATCTAGTGCCAGCCCTAAAGCTGATCAGTCTAATAACTGGTAATGACAACACACTCTTACTCTTGCTGGGCTGTTGCTGTTAGCCTCCTACACTGCTGAGGGAGTCAAAAGTGCTAAGCTGAGCCAGAGAATGTGAAGGCAGGCAGGTTCCTACCAGGAACCCTACGTTCTACCTGTCCAGCACCTAATTTTCTGCTAGGACCAGAGGCCATATTAAGGGATGGTGAAGGCAGTGAAAACTGTCCTGACCTGGGAGTAAGAAACTCCTAGTTCAAGTCCTGGTTCTGCTGCTAATATGCTGTGTGACCTTAAGCAAGTTATAATTCTCTCTGGGCCTCATTTTCCTCAGCTGTATAAATAAGTACTAAGCTGATCAATCTTAAGATCCCATCCAGCTCAAACAGTCTATGATTTTAACATCTATTCATGCCAGTTATCTAACTGTCACCCAAGCAGGGTAGCCTCTGACCTGCTTTCTTCCCCATCCCCCTATCCCCTGGCAACAGCCTAAACTTACCCACTTGAAACAACCTTTGGTCCAGGATGGCTGAAATGGACCTTTAATCTGGAGCCAGAGTTCCCACCATCTCCACTGCAGCCATCAGTGCTAATGTTTCACTTCTCTGGGATAGCACATGGACTCCTAGCCCTCAACCACGAGACTGGTTTCAGGGCGGTCACCCTGAAACTTCCCATAACTTCCCTTCTTATGGCTGTGGGCAGGGACTTACTTTTGGCTTTTTTGAAACCACAATATAAACAAAGCAGGGAACATCAAAGCATTCAGACACCCGAGATTTTAGTTTGACCAACAGGGTCAAGAAAGTAAGGCAGGGAGGAGGAGGAGACCTGGGATCCCACCTCAGCCCCAGGCTTACAGACACCAGTGATGCAGAGGGTGTCTGCAAAGTACGGGTTTGTGGTTGGAGGGTGGGGAAGACAGATGTCTGGCGGCCTGACTGGGGACTACAGCCAAAGGGAGGTGCTCCCACTGGGGCCTCTCTCTATCCACAAATACCAGAGGTACGCCCTCATTTTTATCCTCAATTTTCAGACCCTTAGAAGGAAAAAAAAGAAAACTAACATTTTCTGGGCCACTACTTGTGCCAGGCACTGTGCTAGCCACCATCACATACCTAATCTCATTTAATCCCCACATTAATCTTGGGAATAGATATTACTGTTGCCCTTTACAGTGAATAAACAAGGCTCAGAGACTCAGGATCTTGCCCAAGGTCACACAGCCAGCAAGTGTGAGTTCTTCCTAAGCCTGGCTTTTTCCCCACTATATCGCACTGACTGCTCTGTACCCTGAGATCTGGTTAACTGCCTGATAAACATATAGTAGGAATTCTCATCTCCTAGAATTCACCAGCAAATCTGAGCTCATCATGCCAAAAACCCACAAATACAACTGGAAACTCCCTTCCTACTTCTCAAGACCCTATCCCTCCCAGGGCCTAGTGACTATTCTTCAATTCAAAAATATACCTTAAATCCCTTTTGGGTTCTCACAAACTAATCCCTAGGGAACTGTGACAAAGCATCAAATCAGGATGAGGAAGCAGAATATGGGGTGTTCTCTGAGTCCTGGACAGGACGAGGCTTAGCCTGGTGTGAGCAAATGGAAAGAGGTTGGAAGAGACAGATCCAGTGGGTAGGACAGAACTCTCCTTAGGGGAGGGGCCTACATTTCTCCAAAGGAAAAGGAGGCCTGGTGCATAGGAAGCTTTTGGACTGGAGAAAACCTCAGAAGTGACCTTGATGGACCTGCTAATGCGGTGTGGGGTTCTTATACTTCCATAAGTCATAAGAGAGGGTTCAGGAGCCTTGAGCAGTCACAACTGGTCAGAGAGGGGAAGAAGGACGCCCTGGAGTAGCGTGATGGCGCTCAGCAGTGCTGTAGGCTCCCACAGGTGACTGACTGTATGGAGCTATCCCTGTGGAAGGGAAGGCACATCATGGGGGGCTTGTCAGTTCTGTGCAGAACACTGGTCTCACGTCACGGGGCAGCTGGGGTAAGAATGGAGTCTAGAGTCCATCTCCCCTAAGGGGACCGCTAGCCTATAGGGTCTCTCTGAGGTCTGGGCCCTGGGGTTCTGTGGGGCACAGCGCGGCTGCCCGATTTACCCAGTTTGGAGGGAAGGGGGAGCTGCACTGCCTCACATTGCTCTGCCTGACAGCGGGGTGCCTGGGTGCTCTGGGGCGGGGGATCGGATCCTCTGTCTCCCGGCCTGCTCCCCCCAAGTCTGGGTTTTAAGAGGCAGTGCACACTTCCATAGCCCTGGAGGTGAGGCGCTGTCACCTTGTGGGCACTAGCAGAGGGGGTTTTCTGCCCACTGGCTGCCGCTGACAGGAAGAAACCTGACTCTGAGTGGGAAGAGGAGCACACTCCGACCCTTCTATGAGAAGAAAGAGCTGTCTGTCCCAGAGTGGAAATGTCTGTTACGGTCACTGACCAGTGTGGTCCATCCAGAGGCCTTTGTTTCTGTTCTGGAGTGCGGTGGGGGCAGGACAGCCTGTCCCTTTGACCCCTGCCTGACGTGTTCCCCTGGTGAGGGGCAGTGAGGTGGTGAGACAAGGGCGTCTGTGGGCCTTGGGGGGACAGGTACTGAAAACATCTGCTGGGGAAGGGGCGGCCATCAGCGAGCCTGGGAGGGGGTTAGCGCTAGGGCCGGGTGGCCGCAACGACGTGGGGACAAGTATCTGTCCTGGAGCTGGGAGGAGAGCACTGCCGGCCGCTTCTGGGGTGGGGCGGGGCGGCGTCGGGAGGCTGGGGGCAGAACGGGGAGCGGGGTTCCGGTCTGTCCCTCCATCGCTAGTGGGCTCCGGGTGCGGGGCGGGTCAGTCTGCCTAGGGGGACGGTGGGGGTGGGGCGGCGGAGAGACGGGTAGGCTGTTCCTGGTTGGGAGGGTGACAGGTCGGTGCGTCCTGAGGGCGCGCGGTCCCCGTCCAGGGCCGCCCCCTAGGCGGGTCCCGCGCCCGCCTCCCGACCCCCGGCCCCAAGTGCCTGTGTTACTCACGCGCCCTCGGCGCCCTGAGAGCCCACGATGAAGCCGAACTTGTCGATGCGGCGCTCGGCGAAACCGTTGGCCTCCGAGTCGGAGCCGAGGGAACTGAGCTCATCGGAGGCTACTGCATCTGGGCCCGGGGACAGGCTCTCCCGGGTCCCTGACAGGCTCCCTCCGGCCGCGGGGGAGCGCGGCCCATTCTCTCCAGGGCTCTTCGCCATCCCGGCCGCGCCTCAGCGGCCACCTCAGCCACCTCAGCCGCCTGAGCCGCCCAGCCGCCGACGCCGCCGACGCCCCGCCCACACGCCGCACCCATTGGCCGCCTCAAGGCCAGGGGCGGGGCCCTAGGTCCCCCAGAGCTCTCTCTCCCCCGACGCCCAATGGGCGACGCGGATCTCGGGGCCCGCCCACCTCCCCCAGGAAGGCGCCAAGCGGCCCGACGTGAGGAGGCGGGGCAGCCGTCACCCAGAGCCCTCCCCGTTTGGGCTGCCAATCACGAAAGCTTACCTGAAAGCAACTCTTCTGGCCTTTCCGGGTTGGCTGGAACCAGACCTGTCACCTGTAACGCAGCGCAGGCAGAGGCAGAAGGATTCCGCCGAGGTGCCCTCAAACTCCTCCCGAGCCCTGGCTCCTCGCGAGACCCCAGGGACGTGGGCGAGGATTATTGCATACATTCATTTATGAGGATCTTTGAGGAGATTCAGGATGGGTTTGAGGATGAGCCCAGGGACACAGTGGCTTGAAGACTCAGGCGGAGCTAGAAGTTCGACAGCCTTTCCCTTGCTACCTGCTTCTGAAGCTTTAAGTTAGCTAATGGGAGACCTAATAAGAATAATAACCAATGTTTATTGAACCATGCACTGTCCTAAGTTCTACCTACCTTTTCTTGTAATTTTCCCCCCAACAGCTTTGAGTTATAATCAACATACTGTAAAAATCACCCATTTAAAGTGTATAATTCAATGTTTTTTTTTAAAGATTTTATTTATTTACTTTTAGACAGAGGGGAAGGGTGGGAGAAAGAGACGAAAACCTCAATGCGTGTTGCCTCTTGCGCACCCCCTACTGGGGAACCTGGCCCACAACCCAGGCATGTGCCCTAACTGGGGATCCAAATGGCGACTCTTTGGTTCGCAGGCCAGCCCTCAATCCACTGAGCCACATCAGCCAGGGCTATAATCACCATGATGTAATCTTAAAACATTTTCATCACTCCAGAAAGAAATCCCTACCCCTTAGCTGTCACTCCCCAACCTTCCTCCCTCGTCCCTGGCAACCACCAATCTGCTTTCTGCCTCTATAGATTTGCCTTTTCTGGACATCTTATATAAATGGAACTATATAATGTATGCCCTTTGGGTGTTTCACTTATTTCACTTAGCATAGTGTTTTCGAGGTTCATTCATGTTCTAGCATATACTACTACTTCATTCCTTTTCACGGCTGAATAATATATTCCATCATCTGAATAGACCACATTTTGTTATCCATTTGTCAGTGATGGTCATTTCAGTTGTTTCCATTTTGGGGTTATTTTGAATAATGCTGCTACAAACATTGAGGTACAAACTTTTGTGGGAAAATATTTTTGTTTCTCTCTCTTTTTTTTAAAGATTTTGTTTATTTATTTTTAGAGAGGGAAGGGAGGGAGAGAAAGAGAGAGAGAGAAACATCAATGTGTGGTTGCTGGGGGCCAAGGCCTGCAACCCAGGCATGTGCCCTGACTGGGAATTGAACCTACGATGCTTTGGTTTGCAGCCCGAGCTCAATCCACTGAGCTACACCAGCCAGGTTTTTATTTCTCTTGACTACATACCTAGGAGTGGAAATTTCTGGGTCACATGGTAACTTGTATTAAACCCTTTGAGAAACTGGGAAACTATTTTCCAAATTGGTCCCACCACTTGTAATCTTTTAGCAAGAGGGTAGATACTATTATTAGTCCCATTTTACAGAAAACTGAGGTGCAGGAAAGTGAAGTCAGCTGCCTACAGTCCTGGAACTAGCTCGTGGCAGAGCCAAGATTTGACCCTAGCTCTTACCAACAGCTTATATTGAGAGGTCTGAGCCAATTGCATCTACATAGACTTAGCTCCCAGCAGCCTACTTCCAACCCCAGAGATTGTCAACACTTGAAGCCATGACAGCTCCTTGCTTAAATCCAGTACTATGTTGTCACCTGACACTCTGCTGTAGACCTGTAAGGGAGACAGGAAGGGACTGCGAGAGCCAGACCTGAGCTGCAGGGCCTGGGTCAGGCAGGCTGCTGAGGGGCTCAAAGCAAGCCCTAAGCGGGGGCAGGCTCTTAAAAATTCAGTGATTTTGCCATTTATCTCCTTGATGCCATGTGGCCCAGACATTCTTGAAGACTTTGCTGTGCAGTCTTCACATTCCATAGGCTTCTGGTTTTCCATAAACAGGGCAATTGCAGACATGGGAGTGGGCGTGGGCTATTTTGGTCTTAAATTCTCAGTCTGGGAGAATTTTCCTTTTCTCCAGTGGCTTCAGACAGAGTGGTGGACTCAGTCCCAATACCAACAGGGGCAGAGTGGGCCTGACATTGGGGTGTGGGCCTATCCCAGGAAAGGGAGAGGGGAGCCAGATACACCTGGCGCAGATATTAAGCCTCAATCCTGGCAAAGAATCTACAACCTTTTGACTTCTTAATTCTGGTCCTAGGATCATATTCCAAAGACTTTCAGTTCTGTAAAGGCACATGCACAATGATGTTCACCCCAGGAGTATTTGGGGGTGTGGTGGGGGGTAGGTTAGAAGAACGAGTGTCCACCTTTGGGAGACTGGATAGATGTTTCTCAGGTAAAGGCCTTTATGCCCCAGCTTCTAATTTTCTTGCATACGACCACCCAGGATTCAAGTCTGTGCTCTGTCACTCTGTGACCTTGAGCAAATCCCTTCTCTTTGAGCCCATTTCCTCATCTGCAAAACAGAAATACTGGAAAAATACCTCCTTGGAAGAGTTGTTCTGAGACTTCAGTGTGATAATATGCGCCAAACATCTGGCACATGGAGATACCCAGTAAATGGAATCCAGGAGTGGTGGCATTTATAGTTTGCAAAGCATGTGCCAATTCATTATTGTCTTGTGTGTTTCCCACCACAGCCTTTGGCTGCAGCTGGGAAGTTTACCTAATTAACCAATGGCACATGGCTTGGGAGTCTTTGTTTCATGGCTGTGCCCCCTCAATAACTAAATGTTCTTGTGCAAAATTGTTTAACTTCTCAGAACTTGTTTTCTCTTCTGAAAAATAGGAATGTCAATAATTACTTGGTTGGCGAGCTATGTCTCTGGAGCCTCCAGCACACAGTAGACACTCAGTATAAATGTTAGGTTTCTTTACTTCAAACTCCAGAGTTCTTTAACTTATTTGATATTACTTTAGTGAACAAGAGAGATGACATCCCGGCTCAATAGAGTTTACATTCCAGGGGAGGAGGGAGAACATGAACGAGCATAGAACATTTGCCAGGTAGCATAAAAAGGAAAATAAGACAGGGTAAGGTACAGAGATTGCTGGGGGCAAGATGGGGCTTTGGGGGAGAGGTGGAAACGAGGGAGCCTCCCTGTGAGGGCCTGGGAAAATAGTGTGAAGTAGGGCAGCAAGTGAAAAGCCTTTGAAAGAGAAGCAGGCTCAGATGGCGTGGTCAGAATGTAGTGGGAAAGCAGGAGTGAATGAATGAATGAATGAATGGTTCCAAGGAACGGACTGCATGAGAGGCCTTTGCTAATGCTGTGAAACGTCCTGATTGACTGCTGCAGGAGTTCTCCTGAGGATGAGATGCTTGACCAGAGAGAGCTACAGGAATGCATTGATAACCTCGAGTCGCATCCTACTGGGGTCACTCCTGAAAGTTTAGCCCAAGGTGCTCCCACAGGCTCCCGCCTAGTCTCCTCTTGACATATGGAGCTTGTATATGCTCGGGAAATCCGTCAGCTATCCAGATGACATGGTCTTTATTCATAACGCCAGTGGTTCAGAAGGTAGTTCTGGTGCCCAAACGCCTATGGTGAGTAGGCAAACTATAAAGCTTCTTTATCTCTACACAGAGGATAACAGTTCATCTTTTGGTCCAAGTAGCAGAGAACCCAGCTGAAATGGGCTTACCCCAAAACTGCATTTAGTGGGTGCCATACCTTTAAAAAATTCAAAGGTACATAAGCTTCAGGAACAGTTTGATCCAGAGATTGTCACCAGGGCTATCAGCTTCAATTTCCTTCTTTCTCCTTTTTCTTCCTGTGGTTGCTTCACCCTCAAGCCTACAGCACCCCCATGGCAGCAGCGCCAAGCTCACATCCTTCCTCTGCACATCCACACAAGGAATGACTTCTGATAGCTTCTGCTCAACGGTGTGGAGCCTGCGTTCCTCTACGTATCATCTGTTTATACAGCACAGGTCTATCCCTAATCTAATCACAACAGCTCAGGGCTAAGAAACACTGACTGGCTTAATTGAATTCAGCTTAGAACAATACCTTCTTTAATGATACAACAAGGAATAGTAATTTATCTTGTCTACCTTCACGAATTGTTTGGCTAAGGGGTACCTAGAATTACTCACTTTTTAAATATAACAATGTAGGATAGTTAAGAGCAAATCCCCAAATCAGGTAGAATTAATAATCTTAACCTCAAAATCTTACATTTTATTTTTAAAAATTAAACTTAAAACAATTTTTATAGACTAGTATACTCTTTCTAAACATATTTATTTACTTATCAGAGAGAGTAAGAGAGGGAGAAAGAGAGGGAGAGAAATATCGATTGGCTGTCTCATACCCACCAGGAGTGGAGACTGAGCCCGCAACCTAGGCATGTGCCCTGACTGGGAATCCAACCAGCAACATTTTGCCCTGCTGGACGATGCCCAACCAACTGAGACACACCCGTCAGGGTTAGTTATGTGTACTCATAAATGGGAGCTATATTGTACTTTTTTTGATTTTTGGATTATAGGGATAAATGATTGCTGTAATTATAGTACATGATTCAAGTATATATCTTGATATATCTTAATACAAACTTATGTTTATTCTCTAATGCAATACTATAATTTTAAAAGGTGAAGTGGGTATAATCATTAGTGGCTTCCTTTGAACTACATGACAAGTACTCATTTCAAGCAGCAAGTGCAATTGGAAGTGAAATTCCTTAATGCCTACTACTCCGGGAGCCCTCTTCGAGCGTCTTTAAAATTACAGTGACCACGAAAGCATCGCGTCGTGCCGTTTTCCCAGCAGTGCCACACCAGGAACGTTGGTCTCCAATTCATAGTCCAGTGTGGTGAAGCAGTGGGGACAGTGTGGTCACCAGGAATGGAAGAGCTGCTTTGGCCTTCCAGAGCCCTCACTGGCTCCATGACCTTGGATCCACAGCTCACAACGGGGCAGGTAATCCTGAGGACGGTGATGAGAACCAGAAAAGCCATGCAAGGAAGGAGCTGCCTGCACGCTACAGGCCCTTCACAAGAAATGCAGAGTGCTGGGCCCATGGCCTTGGACGGTCGGTCACAAGGCTGCCTGTGGTCAATGGGCCTTCTGCAGCTGAGCCAGGACAGATGTTCATTCAGGAGCTCCGGGAAACTGGGTTTGGGCCCCAGAGGGCGGCTCAAAGGTTCCATTCACTCATGTTCCACCCAGCAGCATTCCTGACCTCCGGTCACAGTCTCAGTCACGGAGGAGGGCCTGTGGGATCTGCCAATCTAAGCAGGAGAGTGCCCTGTCCATTGCCAAAGCCAACCCCAAGAAGAAAGAGCTTGGAGTATGGGATGCCCCATATTCCTGACCCCACCCCTTCCCTCTTGGAATGAGACCTAGGTAGGGTTCACGGCAATTCTTGCTGTTGGCCAGCCATGGAGAAGCAACTAGTGGTGGACTCATTTTAGGCACCCAAACCACAGAGATCACTTCAGAAAGCCAAATTTCAGCCTGGGCCCCTGTAGAAATCTTCCAGCAACCAAACAGGAGGCAAATGTCAAAAAGGGTGAGGAACAACATCCCATAGACCAAGGGAAAAACTTGGTCCAGGAGTTTGTAATGGAGTCATACAACTGGCACTGCAGAAGGGCCAGCTGAGCTTCCTTAGGTCTGGAGTTGGGAGCTCTGTGCTCGATGGGGGGTGGGGTAGGATAGGGTGGTGACGAAAATACTGGTTCTTTGACCTTGGGAATGGCCTCACCCCCCTGAGCCCTGGAGATGACCTTGTGGGGCAGCTTGAAGGATCAAATGGAGGGACTGCAAAGGAAAGGCATTGAGAGCCCTAAGGAAAAACACACTTGAGATATTCAGAATAAAATCAGCTTTAGATTAAAAAACAGGCAACAGTTATCAACAGGCGTTCACCATCCTCCCCTGGCACACCTTGTAGCAGCAGCACATACCTCCCTGTAACAGCACAATTCCAAAAACAGCCTGTGTCTGGCCCTTACTCGGAGCCAAGGACCGAGACAAGTGTTTTGCACACATTTTCTTTCCATCTCCTTATTGTGTGACTGTGGGTACACGACATGCCTCAGTTTACTCAAGGATTAAAAACAGGAATACTCAGTAGTCAGAGACTCAGAACATAAGAAGGATTCAACATGCCGTTGCTGACTGTGGAGATGTAGAGGGCCAAGTCCCAGAAAACGCAGGTAGCCTCAGAGCTGAGTCACCCCCGGCTAACAGAGAGCCGAGAAACAGGGACCTTGGTCCTACAACCAGAAGGACCTGAATTCAGCCAGAATGAAAATGAGCTTGGAGCATTCTTCCAGAGCCTCCAGAGGGAACGCGGCTCAGCCAATATCTTGATCTCGGCTTTGTGAGACCCAAAGCAGAGAACCCAGTCACGCCACATCTGCGCTTTTTACAGACTGCAAGCTAATAAATAGGTGCTATTTTACAACAAACAGGAATACTCACATCAGGATTACATGAATTAAAATTGATAAAACAATGATGAAGTGTTTAAGACAGAAGTGAACTGGTTAAACTTTACAATCTTTAGAATAGTTCATGGCCTCAGCAGAATTATGCATTTTTAAAATAAATACATTTTTAAAAAGGTTTTATTTTTAGAAAGAGGGGAAGGCAGAGAGAGTGGGAGAAAAACATCGACTGACTGCCTCCTGTACTCGCCCTGACCAGCACACGAACCCATAACCCAGGCATGTGCCCTGACCGGTAATCAAACCAGCAACCTTTCGATTTGCAGGATGACGTCCAACCAACTGAGCCACAGTTGTCAGGGATAATTTTTTAAAAAACCTCCAAAAACCCATCATGTCCCTGTGCTCATTCAGGGTAAGCCACCTGAGGTCAATGAGCCAATGTGGTGACGGGCGATTCCAGGCCTGCAGGTAGCTGCTCCCCTCGAGCCTCATCCGCATGTGTCTCATTGCTGCGCAGGGACCCGGGAACTGCATCTCACCCACCCTTGTTCTGTGACCATGTTGAAAACACCTGCATTAGTCTGTTAAATATACAGGGCTATGCCTTTAGAGAGTCTGAAAGTTTTAAAAGGACAATAAATGTATATCTTTTCAAGAAAGATTCATGAAGGACTTGATGGTGTCAATTAGTTAACAGCCAGCATTCCCCAGAGCAGAAGAGGACCAAGGCACCATGCCATGCTCCCCCTGCCGCGAGCGTGGACAGGGTGCAGGTGGCCAAGAGGTAAGTCTTATGACACTGACTTCACAAGAAGGGTCCAACAGGTTTATTAGACAGACTGTGGCAAGATACAAAATGATTAATGACGACAACAAGCATATTCTATCAGGCAAGTGCCAATTGGCACTATGATACGATCCCACAGAACGTCCCTGGGTTCACATTTCCTAAAAAGCTGCTGGAAGAAACGAATCCAGCAGTCGAAAATAAAGGAATTCCAGAGACCACTGGGGAGGAGAGTGGTGTAGGAAGCCCTCTCTTAACTAATGTGGGAAGGGGGTAGGGGGAGGAAATTGCAGGACAATTTGAATTTCCAAACTAAGAAAGAGGGAAACAAATGTACAAGGCAGGGTCTCCTGGCTCTGGGACAGGGGGTGGGGGACAGGAGAGGCAAAACGGCAGCGGCTGGGACCTGACAGCAGGTTCCTCTCTCCTACTTCTTCCTCCCGCCTCTCTCCTTGAGGGCCAGATGGATGATGGCACCATTGGCCATGTTGTAGTAAGCCAGTGAGTTGGAATCCTTGATGAAAATGCCCTGGAAAACAGACAGTGTGTGTTAGCACGGGCTGATTTGGCCGGGAACATACTGTGCAGACTCACTCCCAATGTCCATTCACTCTGAACTTAGTGAACAAAGGCCTGAAGGAAGGCTGGGGGCAAGTGGCAAGGGGTGGGGGGAGAGGGGAGGGCAGAGGGATGCAGGCACAGGGCAGGATTGAATGTCTCTGGTTCCTCCCAGAATGCTTTGCTTTTCCTTCCTTCCTACCAGGTCACGCTCTTCCCTTTTGTCAGTGCTCCAAAAAGTTGGCCCTGACCAATCCCACAGAATTTTAAATCGCAAAACCTTTAGAGATCAACTAGACCAACAGTCTCATTTACAGAGCAGAAAGCTGAGGCCCAGAGTGGGAATATGTCAAAGTCCAAAGTGGGAGAATATAGCTGTCCTGCGAGGCCTGGTGAGCACCAGGCCGAGATGGACTATCACCTCTGTGTCCATGCACAAAACCAGACTACTTGAGACCACTAGCTGGGATGGCTCCGCCACTAGACCAGAAACCCACCAGAGCACGCCTAATACTTGTCCCCAGAGTCCACCCCAGTCATCGAGGCAGATGATGTTTTGAACCCCACACAGTATTATGACTCTCCCGGGGCCTCGCTCTGTCAAGCTAACCTGCCCCAGCACTCCCAGCCAGCATCATCCTTTCTAGGATGTACTTAGCTGGCCACAACCAGGTGTCTCCCCACTCCTTTGGTTCCACTGAGGATCTGGCTTCTGAGACAGCACAGGTGTTGGGTCTCAAGAGGCAGAACCAGGCACCTGACTCACCTCATACTGCAGCTTCTGTTTCCCTGCAGGCATGCCCGTGGCTTCGTGAATCTTCACCTTGATAACAGAGACCTGTAGGACCAAGGAGATGTCACTCACACCCTTGCTAAAGTCAACTTAAAGAAGCTGACCTGTCCTGGCTGGTGTGGCTCAGTGGATTGAGTGCTGGCTGGCAAACTGAAGGGTCACCGGTTCAATTCCCAGCCAGGGCACATGCCTAGGTTGCTGGCTGGGTCCCCAGTTTGGGGGCGTGTGAGAGGCAACCAGATCAATGTATCCCTTACACATCCATGTTTCTCTCCCTCTCTTTCCCCCTCCCTTCCCCTTTCTCTAAAAATAAATAAATTTAAAAAAAAAGAAAAAAGCAGCAGCTGCCCCTTGACCCTTTGGTTCCCCTGCAGCAACTCATACCTGGTCTGTGAGTGGGAGGGTGAAGACCAGCACCTGTCCATTCAGTTTCCATTCCGTCTTATCCTGCATGTTGGGCACCTGGACTTTGATGGACACTGGACCCTGCAAAACAGGAGGTGGCCATTATGCCTGAGATCCCCGCACCCGTCAGGAAAGATGCTCTCCTATTCCCGGGCCAGTCTAGACCATGTCACCTCTCCATCTGGGCTCCTGGACTCAGGCCCCTGCTTCACTACTGATGCAACTTGTGACACAGTACAAGATTTGGTTTCTCTTCTTCAATGCGATCTCTACCCTGCCTCCTGGTGTGCCTGGAGCTGGCGAAGTGACCTGAAAATGCTCTGCAAATCCCAAGAATCACCACAGGGAAAAAGAATATGAACAGTGAGGTCAGTAGACCTGGGTTCCCAACTCAGCTCCCCTGCTAACCAGGGCTCTCTGAGCCGCAATGCCATGTCTGAAAGGCAGCTGATCACAACCACAGCACAACACTACACTACTGTGAGCACTAATTGGGCAAGGGCCCGTACAATGTTAGCTCTCCTCCAGCACCGGAGTACTGAAGACATGGGAAACACTATCAGAAACAAAAGGAAGAAAAAAGATTCGGTCGATTGCATCAGGAAGTGCATTCCCCACTGGAGCCTAACAGCGTCCCTAGGGAGTGGCAGTGCCAAGGTTCCACCTCCCCCTATTTCTAGCACCCCAACAGGACCCCCACAAAGGCAGGGATGGCGCCTAAGGTGAAGGCCACAAAGAAATTAAGGCCAGGATTTCCTCTAGGGCAGCAATTTTCAACTGGTGTGCTGAAAGAATTTTTAAAACATACAATTCCTGACTAGCTAGTCAGGGGCACTGTCCTCTTTTACTTCAGACTGTCAAATAAAAAAACGACAACAGCTAATACAATAGCTGTTCAGTGTGAAGGAATCAAAATTATACCTATTTTTTTGTCAGACTGGCAAAAAATATATATACTTTTTGGTGTGCTGAAGAATTTCAGTAATTAGTGTATGTGGGCCATGAAATGAAAAATGTTGCAAGCCGCAGCTCTAGGGTCTAGAGTCCCTTTCACACCCAAGTCCCATTGCCCGCACAGCTGGGTCTCCCTGCTGGCCTCTACCACAGCTCACAGTGGGGACCACCACTGCTGTCTGCTCCTCCAACCGCTGACCCCGCACCTAATACGTGCTCAGGAGCCCGCCCGGGGCCTCCACTGGCTGACCTAGGTCCTGGAAGCCAAAACTGCAGGAACAGAAAAGGGCGGGCCAGGGAGTGTTTGAGGCGGGACTGGACTCCCCACTCATATGCTGCAGGCCACAGGGAGCACTCTGGGATCACGTACTTTGTTTCTGCGAAGGAACTCCTCCTCGGGCATGAGGCTATCCTCTGTCTTCAGTTTCTTAGAGGCAGGTTCATCTTCCATGGGAGGCGGAGGGTGGACAGGGGGCATTGGGGCTGGAGCTGGGACAGGTGCCACAGGTGGAGCGGGCACAAAGGCTGGAAGGACAGGAATACGCAGCTGTGTGAGTGGGGGAAGGGGCCCAGGACTAAGGGCTGGTGAGAAGTGAAAGTGGAGATTGCAAAGGTTTACTCTTTCTCCCAGAGGTATGAAGGGCCACTCCTTGCTGAGTCTGGCAGCCAGCCAGTTCCCTAGCAAGCAGATCTAGGAGGTTGCCCAAAATGGGCAACAGGGGACTGAAGAGGGGCAGGACTGATGGATGGAGCAGGTGCCTGCTGACAGTAAGCACTGTCAGGCCCCCGCACCTGCCTGGGGCCTCACTCTTGTGGGTGCACAAACCCCAGCTCTGCCAAACCAGCCTTCCTCTCCAAGAACCATGGCTCCCCGTCTCTGAGCTCAGGGATCCCTCACATGTGGAAGCCATGGCTCTCCTCTGGGCTAGGCCCCCAGCTGGAGCTAGTACTACAGCATGAGAGACGCTGACCTGTTGGCACAATCATGGGGGGTGGGCGGGGTGCCATAATAGGAGGTGCTGAAGGAGGCATGGGCACCACGTTGATCCTGGGCGCGTGGATGATAGGCGGCATGGGAGCAATCACCGAGCCTGGGGGCAGTCGGACCACGGAAGCCATTGGGGGCCGGGGCATGACAGGTACTGCGGACACAACTGTGGTACGGACAGGAGGTGGCATCTGTGGGAGAGAAGGGACCCAGAGGTCATAGGAAGCCAAGGCTGGACTCACAGCTGGCAACTGGTCACCTGTAGACTCAGGATGGGGCTGGCCCTGACTGGTATGATTCAGTGTGTTGGGTGTTGCCTCGCAAAGCAAAAGGTCGCCAGTTCAATTCCAATCAGGGTACATGCCAGGGTTGTGGGCCAGGTCCCTGGTTGGGGGCATGTAAGAGGCAACCGATGTTTCCCTCCCTCTTTTTCTCCCCCCACCAAAATTAATAAATAAGTAAAATTAAAAAAAAAAAAAAAGGAGGGGGCTACACAGTTCCAACTTAGGCCCCTGGGGTTGAGACTGCAGTTTCACCCCAGTCTGACAGGAACTTTGCTGAGACATGCCCAAGGTGACACTGTTTACACCTGGGACTCAACCAGCTGCTGATGGCAGATACTGAAAAAGCCACTGAAGAGGCCGACCTTGACTTAGCCTCCTGGAGCCAGCAGTCCTCAAAGACCCATGAAGCCCTGCAGCCCTCCTCTTCCCGAGCCTGCTTTACACATCTACCACTTGCCTCCCTCCCGGCCCCACCCTCCCACACAGACAGAAGGTCAAGCTAGAGAGGTTCTTCCCATTAAAGGGTTCTTTCTATTTGACCCCTTCAGCACTCAGGCCC
Source organism: Tonatia bakeri (assembly GCA_004024845.1). Classification (NCBI taxonomy): domain Eukaryota; kingdom Metazoa; phylum Chordata; class Mammalia; order Chiroptera; family Phyllostomidae; genus Tonatia; species Tonatia bakeri. Next base: position 36,158 of record PVIA01005529.1, read on the forward strand.
TGCTATAAGGCAGCTGCTCTTCTTACCCACTAGTGTCCAACCCCAAGGACCACGCTCTAAAAGATCAGTGACAAGGTGGCTGTTGGCTTACTGTCGGAGGCCGGGGCACCGAGGTGATGGGTGGGGCCGAGCTGGGAATATTGGTGGCTGAGGATGGAGGTGGTGGCTGCTGGGGGATTTCATTGGGCTTGCTGGGGCCAATCTTCTCTTTTGTGTCATCTTCTGGCACCAGGCCCTTGGCCTTGTGGATGGCCTCGATCTGCTCCTGGAGGGTGATATTGGCCTGGGCAGCCTGCTGGGTTCGAGCCATGCTGCCTGAGTGACCATCCCAGGTCACCTGAAAGGGAAAGCAAAGCCCTTCAGGTCAGGGCTCCTGAAACTGAACCCAAAGTGGGAGTCCGAGGGTAGGAAAGGCACCAGGGTATTTCCAAACTGCACCTTTTCTTCTGGCTTCTGGATCTCCTCCTCGCCAATCTTCTTACCAATGGCCGTCTCCTCTACACCAAAGATGTCGGTACGCCGCTCGGCCAACTGTTTCAGGCTACTCTCGATATCCAGACCTGGATACGGTCAGAGTGGAGACAAGGAAAAGAGAGGGAATCTAAACCAGGTGCCCTTCCGACAAGGCAGCAGCTCTCCTGGGGAAGGGTAGAAGAGGCTGGTCCCGTGGAACAAGGCTCACTCTGAACCCCAACTCAGCATGTCCATCCTCTGAGCCTGAGGAAGGCTGCCCAATCGGTACTAAATAAGCCTGTAAACCAGAGCTTGTCCAACTCCTTGACTTATGAAAGGCAACTGAGGACAGGGTCACGTGAGTGGCAAGCAGCAGGTCAGGACTAAAAGTCTGGTCTCCTACCTCTGGGACAGTGTCCTACCTACGGGCTGCTTCTCTCGCAGCAGTCACGGGACCACAGTGTGGGGTCTCATTCCCAGGTGCTCGCCGGAGCGCCCCTCCCAGCTACATTCAGACCTGGCTCTGTGACGTCAGTGAGCACACGCTGTCCTCGCCAGATGCCTGCCTTTGAAGAAGTCTACAGAGTCATTCTGGGAAACGGGGAGTTCTCTGTAGCATTATAGGCTGTACTTATCCTCAAAAGCTTTTGCTGACCTCAATCGTTGCTTTCTATGTTTGTGTAAAGCAGCTTAACTGTAGTTTAGAGAGTCCCGTGGGCCAAAGTGAGTCAGGGCTGAGTCAGAGAAGGGGTGTGGGCTGGGTGGTGGAACCCCCGCCTCACCTGGAGCGTACACCTCATCGTCACTCTGCTTCTCACGGATGGAGCGATCTCGTTGCTCCAGCCAGCGGGGGTCGAGAAGCCCAATGCGCATGTGTTCCTGCATTTTGCTGGCAGGGATCTTCTCTCCCGTGATGGGGGACACAAGATACTCATCCGGAGCAGGGGCTGGAGGCAGGGGCTTGGAAGCTAAAAGGAATCAGAGATGCCCGAGTGAGAACACAGGGCGACAGCCTAGATGAACAGGGGCCGTTTCACTTGCGCACCATTCATTCAAGCACATCCGTTCAGCACCACGCTGTATCCGGAGGTGGGCAAGTTGTCAGGACACCACAGACGACTATGTCCTATTGCCCACTGCAAGGCTTGGGACAAAAGGTGACCAATGCCTTTAACAAGCCACCTCGAGTCATACTAAAAACGAACAGGAACACATGGGAGAAGGAAAGCAGACCCTACCTTTGGGGTCGTAGTCCTTCCTGACAATGACCTGGTCTGGAGTCGGGGGCAGAGGAGGCGGCATGGGTGTCTCTGGGGGTGGGGGCACTTTTTGCCCTTCTTCTTCATCATCTGAACCCTGAAAAGCAAAGTAGTGGCAGAACTCAAAGAGGGGCCGAGAAGCCAGCGCCTCTCTGCCGCTGAACCCTGGTGGTTCTCAGGGTGGCAAGCCGCCTAGGGCCCTGCCTGCCAGCGTCCATGTGCTAAGCCTCCCCGGGCAGCCGAGGCCAGCCGGCAGCCAGCCAAGCCACTTCCTCACAGCATGAATGGGAACGCTAGGGGCTGTGGTGCTAACACTCCACCCAGGCATTTCCAGCAGCTGGCACCAGGCTGTCCCAGGAGGCCAAGGGCACTTAACATGCCAGGGAGGGGTGCGGGGAGCGAGTCGGCGCTTAATGGTTGCTGCTCATGGAGTAATGCTGGGAGGGAGAGAGAAAGTCAGTTCCCACAGACACAGGGGCCTTTCTTCTCAGGCTGCACACAGATTCTTTCCGAGGGGAGGAGAATAGCTTGGCTGTGGGGCCTCTATGCCTGCTTGGAAGGCCTGGCTCAAGGGGGCAGAGGTGGCCAAAAAGCAGCACAGGCTACACTCAGAAGAGCTCCGGGAACTGCTGATCACTTGGGCCTCAGCTCAAATGCATCAAGGCCTGAGGCACAGAGGGTTCCCTAACTGGGAGCTGGTGGGGGGATGGTGGGGAACAGGGCCGCTGGGCAAAGGGGGAAAGTCAGAGAACAGGGCGGGCACAGCTTTCAGACCCTTGCTCGGGAATGAAGCTTTGTTGCTCAAGCTGGAAAGAGGCCCTGCGCTGCCTGGGTTTGGGCAGCTGCTCGGTCAGGATGCCTCATTCAGGACCCACGCCTCCCTTCGGGGGTCACAAGGGAGCTGGGTCTCTGACTCGGGTGGAGAGCACCCCCACGTCCTCAGGCTCCAGGGGAAAGGTCGTCCCGCAGGCCTGCCCAGGGACATACCTCGTCCATGTCCTGCACCTGGGTATCCTGGTCCAGCTGGGAAGGAGGCTCCTCTGCCTTCTCCTGCTTCTCGTCCTCTTCATCAGACTCCACCTCCATCTCCACCTCCTCGCTCTCCCCAAATTTCTCATAGCGCTCCTGAATGAGGATTCGCGCCCCCAGCTCCTCCGGGGTGGTAGGGGGAGGGAAGTTCCCTGGGTGAGGGTGAGCCAGAGTCAAAGGGAGGCCTCCACAGATGCTCCTTGTCACAGGTCCATCTGTCTACTCTCCACACTGTGAGCTCCCCGAGCGCTGAGGCTGATTTCTCTCCCATCCCTGGAGGCCCACCTGAGGTCTGACACAGTAAGTACTTGTTGAGGTTTAATGGGGACAATGCCACAGAACCGAAGTCTGCTGGAAGCGGAGATTAAATGGACACTGACAAAGCCCTCTGAGGCTTTCTGCTGTTCTCTGGAACCCCTGCATGAACTCTCCCAGGACGGCTCTGAGCTCCCGGCTCCCGAGCTGGGGTCACAGACCTACCTTGCTCGTTGGGTTGGAAGTCCACTGTTTCCACCACGACAAAATCATGCCAGTCAATCTGCGCATAGGCCACCCGCTCCTTCTCCTTCTCCTCCTCTTCCTTCTTCCTCTCACGCTCCTGGAACTTGGCCCACTCCACTCGGTAACACACCTGAGGAGATGGAAAGCAGCAAGGTGCTCAGCTGAACCAGGGTCTGCTCCTGATAAGGATGTTACCCCTAAGGCCTTTACTAAAGCCAGCACCTCCTCCAGAACAGAAGGGCGGTTCTGCCTACAAAGGGGGAACTGCATGAAGGAAACTATGGTATTTGAATCTATTTTCAGCCAGGCCCACAGTCTGGACAGGATGAAAATTCTGAAAGCCACAGACACCTTCTGCCTGGGCCCCAAGGCCAGCCGTTTGTTATAGCTTCAGATTTCTGCTTGAGTTGGCAAGGGGCCGTGCTCACAGAGGAGCTAACCACCGCCCAGGAAGTCTGCGTGACGACCGAGAGCCCACAGGAGAGGCAGCAGTCTGAGAGCCTGAAACAAGACCCCGTGCGGCCACCCAGAACAGCCAGCACCAACACGCCCTCTGTCCTCAACTCTGAAGACCTGGGGCTTCCAAAGGCATCTGCTGCCAGAGAGTCTGTTCAGGATTGGGCTGCTCATGAGGGCAGAAGAGAGGAAGACCTAGTGAGGCCAAGAGCAGAGCAGAAAGTTAGAGAGCACAGAATCCCGGTTTCTTTGGCCTTTGCAGCCATAAGGCCTCTCTTTGCACCATTGTGCCTGGAACATAACACGGTACTATCTTAGAGATTATTTACAAATGTGAAACAGAACCCAGACAGTATAACTTGCACTGATTATAAATAACTGGTTACAAGAAATCAAGTTTACCTGGTCCAAAACTTCTCGGGGGTTCTCGGCTTCTTTCTTGAGCTTTGCAAATAAGCCTTTGGGCGGAATCAAGATCTGAAACACAGAAGTCGTTAGTGCGGCTGTCAGTGCGGCACAACACGGGACAGAGAGGCGGCTTCCCGGGCCTGCGGGAAGGCACGGAAGGGAGAGCATGGGGGTCCGATTCCCACTCCCAGCTCCACCTGGCCGTGTGACTCTGGGCAAGTTGCTTAACCTCGGTAACTTGATTTCTTTCTACAAAATGGTGATATCACCACTTAAGTGGCACCATCCATTTAAAAGGTTGCTGTAAGAATTAGCAGTTAAGTATGCAAAACCACAGGCTGAACATTCAGCACACGGTCGGTACGCGATGGCTGCTTTCAGCGTACGGGTCTGCTCCTTCCTCCTGCACGTGCTACCAGGCCTCCCCTGACCGCCCCATTTAAGGCAACAGCCACTGACCCCACCTCCCTACACTCCCATCCCGCTTTCTTTTTCTCCACAGCATTCATCCCCATCCGACACACACTGAGACTGCACTTGCTTGTCACCCCCTCAAGAGACCAGAAAACTCTACAAAGACAGATTTTTGTCTTTTTTTCACTACTATGTCTCTAGTACCTGGAACAGTGTCACAATGTGTAGATACACAATGTGTATTTGCTGGCTTTTCTCCAAACAGCCAGTCATTCCAACGGCCCCAGCATTACCTACTATCACTCGCAAGTGGCCAGCCTTGCCCCGCCCTCCCTGCACTGCCACCCAGTGATCCATCTGCTCCTGGGGTCCCCATGGGTAGAGAGAGACACCAGTGCCCTCAAATTAGAGCACTAAATGTCCACACCCAAGTTCTGAGAAGAGATCTGGGGACCTTTAACCCCAGGAGCAGCTCACTAGGAGACATTAACCCAGCGTTCACTTAAAAGTGATACTATATAATTAGAGTAGTCCTCTGGCTCTGGACCTTCAGTGATTGTTATTTGAGCTACTAACTTCTGGATTTGGTCTTTTTCTAAACACACACATTTTTATAATTCTTCCTACTTATACAGAGTGAGTTACAGGAAATCATTGAGTCCTTTAAAATCTGATCTTTAACATATTATTTCCAGATATCAAGAACAGATGTGCCCCCCCCCAAAACCCATACCACAGGAAAATGTGTGCCAGCGTACACATTAACGATATGATCATTTTAAAGGCCAGTACTGACTTGCCCAGATTCTTGATTGCAACAGTGTAGTATGATAATTAAGATCTTAGGGTCTGAAGTAAAAATGCCAGCTCTGTGACCTAGTAGCTGTGTGATGCCGGCCAAGTGAACGTCTCTGCACCTGTTTCCCCTTCTGTAAAATGAGTATGTTAACAAGAACTACCTTACAGGTTCTTAGAGATTAAGTGAGGAGATGCCGCATGTGTAGCACTCCAACACTAGCTATGTCACGTTTACTGTTTCCCAATGCCTACTTAAAGGGTATTTCCAATTCAGGTATGTACATTTTAGGGTGAAAGTAACTGGTTGCAGAATCAAATGTTGGATTAAATTTCAATGTAGCTACTTAAGCGGAGAGGCCATGAATAAGTGACTTCACCCTTCTGAGCCTGTTCTTGCTTTTGAAAAAGGGGGGAAACACCTTAAGGGTTCTTGTGAGGATTAATTTGGACAGTAAGAGAAAATTGTGAAGGCCTTGCTTCCTTCTCAGGCCCCAAGCTAGGAACCTGAAAATTTCAATGTACTTAAAAGCAGCTAGCACCACTTGGCCCGTCACATAGCAGGCCCTCCCCCAATGGCAGTTTTCAATCACGCATTTCATTTCCTTTTACAAATAGCAGCCAATGTTGCATTTAAAAGGGGAAACTGAGTAGAAACCAAGATTTCACACGGAAATGACATTTTACCATCCACCTAGGGGCACCAGAGAGGAACTGTAGACAGTGAGTGGATAGAATGATTATGGTAAAATGCCTTCCTTCCCTGGGCCCAGCACCCCGCCCCCCCCGCCCCCCCCCATCAGGCACCTTGGTATACTGCTCCACCAGCTTCGTGAAGTAGTTGAAGAGGCTGTGCTGTGGGCGGAGGAAGTCAAACTGGTAGTTGCGCTGCTCTTTCTGCATCAGCTGGGTCAGAAACTGGCGCCCATTCCTGGCCACGAACTGAGCCGTCAGCTTCACCACGTCCAGGTCAAAGGCTGAGATGGAGGGGGGATCTGCGATGAACTCAAACTCAGGAGGGGGCTCTTTGGGCACGATGGTCTCTTGGATCACCTGGGCTTGGACCTGCGATGCAGAAGGTGTGTGAGGCAAGAGCTGCAGGAGCGGCCTGGCTCAGAGAGGGGCTCTGTGACTCTGTTAATGACGTGCACGGCTCTGGCGCACGGTGGGAAAGAATCCCAACTCATACGAGCAGCGATTTCTTGGCCAACTGTGGCCTCAACCTGAAAGGCTTCCAGTGAGATCCATGCCCTTCTGCATCTCTGCTGCTGCCCTGAAGTCAAAGGTCAAAACTGGGTAGCAGGAGATCTGACAGGAACATGGCTTCTGAAATCCCAACCGAGGGGGCCACAGGATGCAGTAGGCCTTCTCGGTGTGCAGAGGGCCTCACCGGACGAAGGACTTACGCATCTGTTACCTCACCTGGCCTCCACATGAACCATAGGTGGAGTGAACAGGCCCGAGAATCTTTTACAGATGAGGACACTGAAGTAGCCTGAGGCGCTGGGAGTGGTGAACTGCAATGCAAAGTCCCCAAACCCGAGTCAACCTTTACTTCCCATTGTAAAACGAGGAGTAGCCTATGCCACCGTGGTTCGGGGATAGAGCGAAGAAAAGGGACCAGTCCGAGTCTACACAGGAAGCAAAATGTGCCTGCCCTTCCTGTCCTCATCGACAACCCTAACTGTCCCTAGTTCTGGGCCTAGTGCTGAGGGGTTGGTTATTAGGGCAGGCCAGACAAAGAGGCCCCGGGGAAAGTGAAACAGAATGATGGCACAAGGAAGGACCACAAACCTTGGCAAGGCACAGGGAGGGGGCTGAGAGCATAGACTTTAAAGTAAATTCCATTTCCCCGAACCTCAGATTCCCCATCTGTAAAATGATCACTTTCCTGGCCTCCTCGTGCAGCCCCTGCGAGGTACCAGTGAAATAGCCCTCAAAGCACTGAGCACACAGCTTGACAAGCAGTGCTAAGAAGATGCCAAATGTCAGCAAGACTTTGCTATCTGAGCCTCAGCATCTGCCTCTGTAACAAGGGAATAAAAACCTCACGTCTCTCCTTGAGGCGTGTGCAGTTTGGAGAGCAGAGTTCATTATCCTCCCCTCCCTCCCTGTCCTGGCCTCTCCCTCTCAAGCCTGGGGAAGTGAGGGGAGGGACAGGCTCCAACCTTCTGAGGCAGCTGCTGCTGGGTGGCTTGCTGCTGCTGCTGCATGACCTTGGGGATGGCAGCCGAGGGCTCCTGAGCCTTCCCCTCCTTGAACTCGCTGACCTTGTGGCGGTAGTAAGCATGGTAAGGGTCATTGGGGTTCAGAAAGTTGAACTTGGGGTTGTTGATCTCATTCTGTCGTATCCTAGCTTCAAATTCAGGTCCATTTCTAGAAGGAGGAAAACAAAATTAACACTACAACCCTTGCAACTACTGAGACCCAGTTCAAGCCACCTTCTTGCCCTACCCATCACTTAAACTAGTCCATTTCTCAGCACAGCAGAGATCTTCCTCAAGATTCCTGCTATCAGCAGCCAGCGCCATCTGCCTCCTCTGGCCTGACCCAGGCCTCCTCTACCAAAAGGTCTCCCCGACTTCATCATTCCTCCAGCTCCTCTGCCAGCCTTGCCATTTCTAAAAAAAAAACCTGATCTATTGCTTTAAAAATAATAATAATAATAACATTTATTTACTTAAAAAAATGTACTTACAAAGGAAGATATATATTACTACTTCAAATAAAAATCAGTATGGCGACCTGGCTGGTGTGGCTCAGTGGATTGAGTGCTGGCTTGCAAACCAAAGGGTCCCCGGTTTGATTCCCAGTCAGGGCATGTGCCTGGGTTGCAGGTCAGGTCCCCAGTAGGGGCTGCACGAGTGCAACCACACACTGATGTTTCTCCCCCTCCCTTCCTCTCTAAAAATAAATAAGTAAAATCTTTAAAAAAATTCAAAATAAAATGCTTAATTAAAGAAAAAAACACTACTTACTTAAAAAATCAGTATGGCTTTACTAACAAAAGGCAGATTTAAAATTAAATACAATGAAAACAAAGTAATAGTATTGTTAAGGTTTAGTTGCTAGTTTGCTACGACTGAGGCCAGTTCTCTCAGTTAAAAAGGGGGATTTAATGCCCTGGCTGGTGTAGCTCAGTGGATTGAGCGCGGGCGTGAACCAGGCATCGCAGGTTCGATTCCCAGTCAGGGCACATGCCTAGGTTGCAGGCCATGTCTCCCAGCAACCGCACATTGATCTCTCTCTCTCTCTCTCTCTCTCTCTCTCTCTTCCTCCCTCCCTCCCTCCCCTCTCTAAAAATAAATAAATAAAATCTTAAAAAAATAAAATAAAAAGGGGGATTTACTCAGTGCTGGAGAGGTGTCAAAGACACACTAGCACCAAACTGAGACTTTGCCCTCTGGGTGACAAGGAAGACTGAAAACAAACATGAAAACGTAGACAACTGTATTTATGCCTCATCTGAGTACGGCCTAAAGTCACCCCATTCACTGCTGGGCGAGGCCCAGACAGAAACGCTCCCCGAGGACGCAAACCTGTGCTGCTGGGTAAGCCTGTGTACAAACCCACAGGCCTACAACTGCAGACCTGCTCTGCCCCCCCCCCGTGAGCAACACCTGTGTCGCCGGAAAGCGCACTAACCTGAGACACACAAGGTAGCACAGTCACGTCTGGGCTCACTGCTGAGCTCCAGATTACCAAGCTTCTCTTTGACCTGATTCCCCATGTGTAAAACGCAGCTACTACCATCTCTGTCTTGAAGGACTAAGAAGGTCAAATTAGTTAAGGAGATGCGGTCTTCTTGAATCACACAGTGGCCTGCAAGTGAATGAGCTGTCACTCCCACACGATCAGAAGGGCTTTTCCGTAAACATCAGAGACAACTGTGGGGCTTCCATCGCTCACGCAGCCAGAGTGGGCACTCAGAGGGGCCTTAAGCACACGAATGGGCAGCTCCAGGGGCTGCTGGGCAGCCAGGTTGCTCTGCTCTCCTCAGACTTCCACACCCTGGCCCCGTCAGTTAAAGATGGGGGAGCAGACAGGGTACAGGCAAAGCGGTGCCCCAGGTTAGCCGCTATAATAATCGGTGCCGTGGTGGTGGCCAGCAGCATCCAGGCTAGCTCCCCCATACTCTGGTCACACTCTGTGGCGTGACTAACACCATAAGGTCTCAATTTGACAGTGAATTAGTCCAACTAGAACCTCATGCTCCAGGAAGAATCATCTGCCCCACTCCTTAAACAATGCAAACTACACACAAGGAGGAGAGTGAAGGCACACTTAAACACTGCTAGCCCTCAGTCACGACATCCAGCAAACGCCCAGGGCAGACACCGCTGCTAGAAAGAGGGGCTCTGGCTGTCTCCTCTATCGCCGCCTCTGAAGCCACACCCTCACTGCATCTGGGAACAACCTGGAAGGCTGAAACAATGCAAAGGCAGCCATGTTCATTCTCAGCTCTTCTGTTACTTTAAACTGGTTGAATGTTAATTTTAGGATTGTATTCTCTCACACTAGGAATAGATTTCAACAGGAAAAGACAGGATTCTGACTCAATCCAGCTGGTACGACTTGTAAGGGTTATTTCCACTTCAGTTCCTTGACAGGAAAATGCAGAAAAGGGAATACCTAACTCGCATAGGAAAAAAACCTTCTTTTGGAAAACTGTACTGGTTGGTTTTTACTGTATGCTCCGTCAATCACTACTCGTGAACCCTGAAGAAAAGCAGCAGAGAGTCCTGCATCTTCGCTTTGTTCCAGAGAGAGAGCTGACCTGTCCCTTCGCTGGAACACCAACGAAAGCAAACACAGAGATTTTAGAAATGCCTACAAGGCCATCATCGCAGCCAAAAATAGATGCAGAGTGCAGATGCATAGATTTATTTTTAAGGGAACTTGGATAGATTCTTATTTCTGTGACAGAAAAGGTTGGCAGAAAATTATTAGAAAGCTACTTGGCAAAATGTTTAAGGAAACTTCAAAAATTCTCTTTCAGCCAGTAATGCATCAGAACGTACCACACAATTTTATTCTAAGGAAATCATCTAAAAGGGAAAGAAAATGCTCGGAAACTTCCCCACAGCTGCATGTGCCAAACTGAAAGGCTGGAAACAACCTCCAAGGAAGAGAGAGAGAACACGGCCAAGTCAAGGAAAGCCCGCTGCTTCGGCACCGTGCAGCCTCCCCAGAGAGGACCGCGCTGCGTCGGAGCATGAAGCAACATGGGAAAATGCCTACGACACAGCACAAAAGGGAAAAGCAGGATGTGAAAGTATCTCTGCTACTGTTACACAAGGATCTAAAAAAGGATGCCAAGGGCCAGGAGGAAGTAGGAAAAAGTGAAAACAGCTAGCAGAAACTATTCTGGTAGTAGATTGTGTTGATTCTTCCTCCAACACCCTTTTCCTATTTGTTGTTTTTAAAACATCAGGGGAAAAGGGGAAGCAGGAGTGTTGCTATGAGACATTAAACATTTATCATAGATACAACATCTGCTGCCCTAAATTTGGCACAGCCTGATAATGTTCAATCAAGAACAGAGCAATTGTAACCCAATACCCAGGTAAATCAAAGCCCTTGAAATGTGATGAGACGAGTCCACATGGCACCTGACACAGTAAGGACAACAACCAGAATAGCCTCTTTCCGTATTTCACTAATTAGGAGGCTGGGAAAGGAATACATCTACTAAATGATGTATTACGATGGGGATGCAGCCTCAGAGGTCAAGGCGTGCCCCCCCACCCCCCCCAGCAAATGCCCTGAGGATAGCGGTCTGCTCAGGGCCAGCTACTGCCTCCATGAATGCAGTTGTCTAGTTTGTCAAAAGAAGACACAAATCCAGTTTCATTGCACAATCTTGATTTTAAAAAGTGGCAACTTGCCCTGACCGTGTGGCTCAATTGGTTGGGCATCGTTCTGCGAAGCAAAAGGTCGCCAGTTTGATTCCTGGTCAGAGCACATGTCTAGAGTGCAGGTTTGGTCCTCAGCAGGGGTGCACAGGAGAAGCAACCTACTGGTGTTTCTCTCCCTCACTTTCTCCCATTCCCTCTTGAAAGGAAGAAAGGAAGAAAATAAAAAAGTGATAACTAATTCAAGTTAAAAAAATATATTGCAAAGACAAACAAAAAGATGTGTAGGCTGGATGTGGCCTGCTGGCTGCCAAAGGGATACTTTAAATACCCTAACCTAGGGATGTGTTGACTTCTGGAGTCAGTGGCCGTCAGAAAGATTCACCTGAGGATGCATGAGTGTGTATAAGCATGATGGGGGTGGGGGGACAAGAGGAACTCGGCTGATTTCTGAGCCACCTGAGACAACACCTAACACCTGTATGATGTAACACCTATGTTCAGTCCCATTCCTTCATTCCTGCCTCACAACAACCCTGAGGTGGCATTTTATTCCTTCGCAGGAGGGTCACCTGAGGCTCTGGGGAATGGAGTCCTTGTACAATGAGAATGATCAACTCCCTTTTTTGTCTTCCTCAGGCCAGAGAGTGCGGAGATACACACTCTCCCTGACAAAACAACTTCCCAGGCATTTCCTCGGGCCTGTTTTGGAAGCACAGGTTCCCGGTGACCCTGGGGCTGGGTGTGACTCACATTCTGCCATTGCCTTGCCGTATCAGAGACGCCAGTCCTGACCACTGCCCACCTCACTGCCATGCTGTGGTTCCAGATGAGCCAACGGGCCAACGCTGACGGCGCCTCTCTACTGTGGCCTCAGTGTCTCTGACAGGTGCACTCACTGCTCAGCTGACTTGTGCTTCCAAATGTGCACTAACTGTTGATGCCACTCGGGCGCCAGCCTAACAGCACCTCTTGAAACCCAGTGTTAACCTGTGTGCATTAAGGTGCTAAAATCCACCCGTTAGCCACACGAGCAGAAGTCGCTATGTTACCTGGCCACAAAGCTGGCAGTCTTGTCAACAATATTCCTGACCTCTGGAGGAGGGTAAATAATCCCCACCACTGGCTTGGAAGGGGCAGAATCCTCCTTTGAAGAGGCTTCTTCTTCTGTGGGCTGTGAAAAAGAGAAAGAAAATAACAGTCTTGAAGTTACTAGTTTGGAGCTGGGTCCCCAAATCCACAGATTAAACCCTTCTAGGCTGCTACTGAGAGCATCAGACTCTTTCCCACAGACTTCCTTCGGGGTAGAGTCTTCTGCTCTGGAAGAGTGGTTCCCTTAACTGCACTGTGCTTGTCAGGGCCCCTCCTGGGGAATCAATAAAAAAGCACCTTTTCTGACTCCACCAGCTGGACTGTGTCAGTGATGCTGGGGATACGCATTTTTACCAAGTAACCGGGAGATTCAGATGCAGAGGATCTCCGACCACATTCTGAGAAACCATGGTCCTGAATTCAGAAGGCCCCCACACCAAGGGATGTGCCCAGCGTGGGATATTTAGTGATTGTTTGCCAAATAAAGAAACAGAAAACTCCTTGAGGGCAGCTCCTTCTGCCTTAAATGCCCTTTCCCTTGGCATCCATTCCATAGTCTTCACCACTCAATGCTCAAATGCCTTGTGAAACTGCACTGGAATACTCAGCATCAAATGCCCGTAAGTTCTAATATTCTTTCCTCACCAGTCTTCCTTTAGTAAACAAAGGGCCAAATCTCTCATCTTAGAAAAATAAAGTTTCTTCCTTGCCCTCCTGTTCCTTTCTGCTGCTGCCTTCTCCCCCCACCTCCCTTCCTCCCTGCTGGCTAAACATCCTGAGTTCTCTCTGCCTCCCCGTTCCCAACTCCTCACCCCCCATCTGGTCCCGGTCCACTTCAAGTCCTCTTGCCAAAGTCAAAAACAACTGCCGACAGCCAAGTACAGCAGTTATCTGGCTGTGTGATCAATGACCACTCCTTCAGGAAACTCCACTCCTCAGCTCCCGGGCCCCACTCTTACCTGTCTTTTCTTCCTGCTCACCCTTCCACTCAAGTTTCCTTCCTGATCTGTTCCACCACCTGCCCTAAAATGTTGGGCATCCCCAAAATTCTGTCCTTGGTTCTCTTCAGTGTTCCCACTGTCCTCAGCGCTCACAACCACATCCTCCATTTCCTCTGGCACCTTTAGCCTAAATAATCCCATCCAAATTGGTGTCCCAGATCGCCGTGTGTGCCAGAGCTCTAGATCGGTTGATTCCTAGGCACTTGGGTCACTTCTGACCTCTTTCCTCATGAATGACCAAGCAGGCCAGAAACTTGGACCTCCTCCTCTTTCCTCAGTCTCCAAAGTCAGTGACAATAACATTTATCAAACACAGAGTAGGTGCCATACACTTTTCTGAGCACTTTAAATATACTAGCTTTGATCAGAGCCCTGTGAGGGAAGTACTTTAAATATCCCCATTTCACAGATGACAAAACTGAGGAATAGAGGGCTTCTTAACTGGCCCAGATGGCAGCAGAACCAGATTTCTAGCACGTCACTCTGGCCCACTCTGGCCAGAGAGCCTGTACTACCGCCATTTTGTAACACGAGCTTATCATTAAACCCTCTGCCCCTGCCCCCCAATCTAGCCCGACCCTCAACATCTTCTGAATACAGCGACTAATCCCCCATCCTTGTTGCAACTGTCCACTCACTGCCTACCTACCTGAATTTCTGAAACACACACATGTCGTTACCCTGCTTAAAATCCTTCCTCTTCTCTCCACTGTCTACTAGGAAAAGCCCAAATCCCCAAAATCGCATCTCCTGCTACCACTCCCCAGAGCTGTGCTTCAACCGCACTATTTACCCGTGATCAGAAGCACCGTCTGATTCCTCCGTTAGTGCCGTTCCACTTATTATCTGGTATCACCTGGTTTACTTTCCTCAGTGGCTGGGAAAATACCAGGGCACAGAGCCACTTAAATATTGTGGGAAGGGCGTGAACCTCTTGTCATGTTCTCCACTGTATTCTGAACCCAAAGCAGTGGTCGGCCTACAATATACGCTCCACGTTGGCTGAATGAATAAAGAATACTCTTTCCTTCCCCCAGTCACCTACCTGGGGAATTCCTATTCATCCTTCTAAAAGCTACTTACCTCTCACCCCCCCTTTGCTTCACCTACTTTAGTCTCCCCTCCACCAGCAATGTTGATTAGATTACTGTTTCCTTTGTAAACGAAACCAAACTGCAAATGTTTGCGTCTTCCCCCCTCAGCTAATTAAGATCTCTCTTAAAGGGCTGTCTGGAACTCTATTATTTAGAGTGATGGGGCAACACATTTGTCGAATATTCACACGCACCTGCCTCCTTACTAGTCTGTGAGCTAGCTGACTAAGGCAATAGCTGAGCCTCATTCATTCCAGTAACGGGAGCCTGGCTCAGTGTCTGGCTTAGACTGAGCACCTAGCAGATGCAGAAGAAAACATTCAAAGCTGTACCCTGCAGGCTGGGAAACTAGGGATTACTGGGCAAAGGCTGGGGGTCGGTGGGCGCAACTGCCACACAAAACCAGTAGATGGGCTGGATCAATGTTTCTCAAACTTGAATGAAGCACGTCGGGATCCTGTTAAACTGTAGACTCCTATTTGAAGATCTGGGGTGGGGACTCTGTATTCCTTCTTTTACATTTAATTTTGTTTTTCAATTATAGCTTACATTCGATGTTATTTTGTATTAGTTTCAGGTGTACAGCATAGCGGTTAGATAATCACACATTTTACAAAGTACTGCCTCGATATTTCTGCCTGGCACTATATACAGTTACTGCAATATTACTATTTCCTATGCTGTACTTTACAGAGACTCCACATTTCTAATAAACTCCCAGGTGATGGTGATGCTGATGCTGCTGGTCCGCAGACCACACTTTGAGAACCAGGGAGCTCGGCTGAGACAGGAAGGCAGCGCAGTGCCTCCTGGGACTTGCAGTCCCTCTGAGCCCTCCTAGAAGCCGCTTCTCGATGCAAAAGTGAGGCGCACCTAGGCCTAGAATCAGGCTGCCGATCGAGGTGAAGGGGGCACGGTACCTGTTTGGGCTCCGTGGCCACGGGCGGCGGCGGAGGCACCGCCTGCACGGGTCCCGCCGGCATGACTGCGACGCTCAGGGCTGCCAGTCCGCCTCCGTGTAGGTGAGCGGTGCTGCGTCAAAGGAGTTTGCCCGCAGCGTTGGGACTGCAAGTTCGCAAGATGGCGGCGGCCGAGCGAGCCGTCACCCAGGAGGCGAGGCTGACGCACTTCCAGGCCCACCCCTTTTCCCAGACGTAACTTCCGCTCCACCCCCGCGGGAGGACCGGCTCCAGACGCCGTTGCCATGGCAGCACTCGGGGCACCGGGTTAGGATTTGCTGGGTTCCCAGGAGCTGCAGGCGCACCAGGGGCAGTTCCATGAGCCGTGCAGACGACACTGGGGCTGAAACTGTGACACCAGAGACCGGTAAGAAGTTTTACATCAGCCACCGGACGCCCCCAGGATGCACCCCACCGCCGTGGCTCCCCCTCTCCTTTCCTCCACTGGCGGGTTCCTGGTTCCCTCCAACCCCGCCTCCCAAGGCCCCAGCTCCCTCCCATTGGCCTCTCACTTTAGAAGCATCCTCCCTTTAGGCCCGCCTCCTCAGAGCCCCACCACCTTCCTCTCTCAACCTCCTTTCGATTCAGGCCCACCTCCTCCCGACCCCTTTCCCGAGTCCCAGGCTCCTATTACCACTGGACCGTTTTCCTTTGTGCCAGCCATTTCTATAGCCCTGCCTTCCATAGCCCCGCCTTCGGTGCCCACGGACTATCTCAACTAGGGCTGTTTCTTTAGACTCCACCCCTGACTCCCACAAGGACCAGCCTGCTTGCTTCCCCGAGGAAACCCGTTCTTTGCACTTCCACTGAGGTCCTCTCCCTGTCCTTTCTCCCCTCCTTCCCAACTCCTGAATGCAGGGGGGCTCTGAACCCTTTCCTAGCCTTCAGTTTTTTCATCTGTGAAATGGCGTGATAGCAAGAGATGCCCTCCCAAGTCTACTCACCAGCTCTCTCACACACCCCATAACTAGTTTATGTCATGGTTGTTATTAATGTAGAATAATAATGATAGCTAGGATTTCTTGAACATTACCATGAGCCAGACACTGCCAAACACCATAGGCATTACATCATTGATTTCTTACACAACTTATTTACCAATGAGGACAGAGAAGTTCAGAGTTGGTGGAGTGGGAACCTCAACCCAGGCCATTCTTACTCCTCTGCTTGTGAAGTTACTTATTTCTTTGTCTTCACTCACTTTCTTCAGTGACCCCAGGGATCCAGGCAATTCTACTAACAACGGCCATGTACGTGGTTTTAGAGTTTGGAAAATGTATTTTTGTGGTGATGACCTTGAATCTCAGCAGGTGGCCAGGTTAGGAGGTAGGCATGATCTTTTCCAGAGGGGTAGGGTCTAGGACTCAGAGAGGGAAGGAGCTTGAATGTTGAGCGGGAGTGGAGGGAAGGTTCCCTCTTCTCTGAGTCAGAAGTCCATCTTGAGCTCAAGGGAACTGAGGAGAGTCAGTTAGCTGCCCCTCCTACCTCAGGGCAGCGCTGGCTGGGTTAGTGCCATCGCCTGTGTGATCTCAGAGGCCTTGCAGGGCTGGCAGCTTCAGGCCGGGGGCTCCACTCAAGACCCTGGAATTAAAAAGCCTGTGCCTCAAATGCTCTTTCACTTGACACATTCCTAAGTGGTACTCAAACCATGCTGGTGTCTGCAAATCTCTAATGTTCAGAAAAAAGGACACAGGTAAACTTGGCTGTTTTCAATTTTGTGTTTTCCTCTTGCATATTCTTGCCTCTCTGGCATTTCTGCTGCCTATCAGAACTGGAATCTAACAGGAGCTGGTATCTCAGATGGCCCCAGGTGACAGCTATAGTTGAAGGTGACCTGGTCAATGTTTCTTGGTGTCTTCACCAGCAACCTCCTTAATTCCAGGGCCTCCTCCCAGGATGGGGTTTCTTGCTTGCTTTATTTATTTCTACTCTCCCTTTCCAGGAAGGAAACCCAGGATATTTCAGTCTTTTTGTTTGTTTGCATCTGCCTCATTCTTTGGGGACATAAAATCTCATGGGTGGCAATAGCTCATGAGAGGCAGTCACTGAGGCAACATGCACGCGCACGCACATGGCGTGTGGCCCTATGTGTGTGTGTGTGTGTGAGAGAGAGTGTTGTGGGGTGGAAACTCTTTGCCCTGTGGGTGGGACTGACAAAGCTGACATGCCCAAGGCTTGCCCTCGAAGAGACTGTCCGACGTAGATGGTGGTTCTTGGCAGACAGGGCTCCCTGTGCCCCGCTCTGTTCTACTCTTGACACCATGCCCAGCATATAGTAGATACTCAGTCACCGTTTGCTGCGTAAACACACAGGATCTGACCCTCTATACTTGGACCAGCATGGTAGCACCAGCCAGTGTGATGGTGCATTTGCAAACGGTGTCTGGTCCACATTGAGATGCATTGTAAGTGTCAAATGGATGCTAGCTTTTGAGATTTAATATAAAAAGTAAAAAGACTGTAAAAAAATCTTAATAATTTCATGTTTGAGTGATAATATTTGGGGCATATTGGATTAAATGTATTATTAAAATTAATTTACCTGCTTCTTTTTATCCTTTTAATATGGCTAGTAGAAAATTGATGTCAATTTGGCTTGCATTATATTTCTTTCGCACAGAGCTGCTCCAGAAGCAGCTCAGCCTGAGGACAGAACAGAGATGTTGAACTCAAGAATCCCAGCTCCCTGACTGACCTTGGGTTAACCCCTAACTCTTCAGAACCCCGCTTTTCTTCTCTGTGTAAGGAAGCAGATTTGGAAAGTGGCACACAGGGGATCCTGTGGTCAGAGCCAGCACTGTTAAAGCATGCTGTGCTCGTGCTTGAGGCAGGTGACCCCACCTGCCCTTCCCTGCACTTCACTCCTCCAGCCTAGAACACCCTCCCTTCTTCTGGGACAGCCTCTTCCATGCCCCCCCTGCCCCAGGAAGCCCTCCCTGAGTGCTCACTCATGCACTCTTCATTCATTCATTCCCAGGTGCACCTGTGCTGACGTCCAGCTTCACAGACAGGCACCTGCACGGAGGTGAGAATAGGGCATAATCCTCTGCCAGGCTGGAGGCTCAGCCCTCAGAAACTACCCCTTGGTGCCTCTGAGCTTCCTAGCACCTGTGGATGCAGGCTGGCCCTCAGGCCTCTTGGTCCAGGAGGCTACTAGCTCACATCCTGGTGAAGTGAAAAGACAGTCCATATGCTCACAGGTAGAGAGACTGCCACCCACAAATAATTACTCAAGTAATGATTCAGCGCCAGTGCAGTGTCTGCTGAGACGGAATGAACAGGATGCTCTGAGAATGTGTAGCAACGGGAGCTCACCTGGCCTGGAGACCTGAGGAGGGTGTCTTAGCTAGAGGAAGTGGGGGAGAGGACCCATTCCGAGTGGTGAGAGGCTGGGGTGGGGGCAGATTCCCCAGGGCTGGAACCTGGAACTCAGGGCAGTGTTCTAGCCTTTGTGCTGTAGAAAGCCTTTCAAGAAAGGGGCCTAGGAGGGATGGAGTGGGGAGGGTAGAGAGCAGGAAGGGGTAAAGGGGTGAGTTGCCTTTTTATTATTTTTTTAATTTATTGATTTGAGAGAGAAAAAGGGAAAGAGAGAGAAACATCGACCAGTTGCTCCACCCATTCATGCATTCCTTGGTTGATTCCTGTATGTGCCCTGACCTGGGATCGAACCCACAACCTCAGTGTATGGGGGCGACACTCTAACCAACTGAGCTACCTGGCCAGGACATGAGTTGCCTTTTAAAATGATCACTCTGGCTGCCGTATACCCACTGAGCAAGGTGGTGCTGCGCAGAGGAAAGGAGGGGAGGGAGGGTGGAGCAGTTTGTGGATAGAAGTGGTGGGTTCACAGCGCGATCTGGACACAGGCTTGGCAGCACTCTGCTTGGATGTGGGGTTAAAGGAAAGAGATTCGAGGAAGCGCCTAGGTGAGCTAAGTGAGGGTGCCATTTCCTGAGGTGAGAGAGGTGGAAATAGGCAGGAGGAAGAGAGGTTTCCCAGGTAGGCCTGGACTTCCCGGGGGCCAGGGAGGCCATGGCCTAACTACTGCTGAAGCAGCACCTGCATTGCAGGGAATGGCTGTGGCACGTGGAAGCACGTTCTGCTGCTGAGAAAGCCATAGAGGACAAGGGGGCCCTGCTACAGGGTGGGGAAGGGCCAGGGCTCAGCATCCACAGGGCCGCCCAGCTCTGAACAGAGTGTGGTGGAGCAGGCGACGAGCCGCAGGGGGCTGGCACAGTTTTGCTTCTTTACCTTCTGCGTCAAGGGCTCATCTGCTGTCTTCCAAAGCACCGTCTTCAGATGTCCACAGACTCTGAAGTTGGACAAGAAGCATTCTGTGTGGGCCGCAGGGGCAAAGGGGAAATGTAGAAGGCAGACAGCGGCTCTAACAAAGGTGGTCTTTGCTGTTGTTACTGATGATAATAAAATCACAGTAGTAATAGTTACCGTTGCTGGAGAACTTTCATTGGTGTCTTACACTGAACCAAGCTCCTTACTTGTAGACACCTTTGCAGGCCTCTCAACCACCTGTCCTGGTTGGGGAGGGGATGGTGTCCCCATCTTACAACCGAGGCAGCTGGGGCTCTGGGGTACGGTGACTTGCCTGAGGCCACACAGCTAGGCAGAGCTGGGACTCTTTGTATCAGCATGTGATGGGTCTCCCGTCTCCAGAGTGGTTAGGGTAGGTATCACACAAATGTTCAGATTTCCTTCTCTTACACATTATGACTTGTTTTCCTCCCCAAATCAATGTATTTTAAAAGTTTTGGGGGGGATTCTTTTTCTTTTTTCCGTTCAGTTACTTAGTCATTCACTTACGAGTGAGCATCAACAATGGTCCAGCCCCCCAGGCTGGCCACCTCAGGCAGACTTCAGTGACTCAGGTGGACTAGGGACCTGGCCTGAAGAGGAGACCGTGCTCGCGAAGGGATCAGGGCTGAAACGGAGAAACCTAGATGAGTTATCTAGCCCCGCCTGGAGGGTGCTCAGTCAGGGAAGGCTTCCTGCAGGAGATGATATCTGGGAACCCTGAAGGATGAGAGGGGGTAGCCAGGTGATGGGATTTGGATGGGGGAAACATAATTCACATAGAGGGGGACGCATGGGCGTAGATGTGGAAACGAGTACCCGTGCTTTAGCAGCCCCCTAGCTGATGGTGGCTGGAGTGGAGAGTGCGACTAGAGAGGCAGGGGGGAGGACATAGCCAGAGGAGGCCTTTCCCCCAAGGGCTGCAGGGGGTCCTCAGTGTTTGTCGTCCAGTGTGAGGTGATCAGCAGGGTTTGGCCCAGATCTCTGGGGCTGAAGTGGATCAGATTAGAGCAGACAGCCTGTGGAAATGACAGTGGCCTGGTATGGGTATGGCCCAGCCCTCCCCGTCATGCTGTAACTATGACTGCCTTTAGTTGTCAGTTGCCCATTCGGTGGTTCACGCTGGGGGGGGGGACCGTAAGTACATTCTCCTTCATAGCTGTGTCTGCCCAGCATTTAGCAGGGGCCTGACGTACACAGGCCCTCAAAGGTATTGTACTTGTGAAACAATGGAATTGGCTGTGTACGTACGGGGTAGGGCGGGTGAGAGGGAGGCTGATGAGGTCACCCACAACCAGCTTCCCAGGGGCCTGGTGACCTGAGTAGGTAAACAGATTTCTTCCCAGGGTGTAAGACAGACTTGGGCCTAGGAGAATCTGGGCAGACAGAGGTCTTAGGGAGGTTCCTCTTGCAGTGGCCACATGGCTCTGGCTAATGGGGCTCCTCTCTGCCCACCCCAGGAGCTGTGAGGATGGCTCACCTGCTGGGCAGCCAGGCCTGCATGGACAGCCTGCGCAAGGACCTCACTGACCTGCAGGGTGCCATTGTAGATGTCTTTTCCCGCGCTGGACCCGTGCACTTTCCCTCCTGGAAGTTTCCTGACCGTGTGGCCTGTGACCTGGACATGGTGGCCCTGCTAGAGCACTATGACCATGTGCCGGGTGACCCTGAGTTCACACAGCTGTCTCACGCTGTGCTGTTGGAGCTCGTCATTGACAGGTGAGGGACCAGCCTGGTGTTCTTGGGATTACAATATCCACCCTTTAAACCAGTAGCAGCCACAGGATCCCCTCCAGTGGTGGTGAGGACGTTGGCAGCAACAATCACCTGTGACTGAGTACCACTGGGGGCCAGGTCAGCTCAGGGCCCTCACAGTGATCTCATCCATGGCATGTGCCGTGCTATGCTATCCTATACTGTCCACCCTCATGGAGTTGCCGGCTACCCTGTTGGTCTCTGTGGCACCCCAGCTCTGACCACGGCCTCTCTGGCTATGGCCAGCTGCCTCCTCCAGGTTTCTGTGTGTCAGGGCACCACAGCTGCTATTCAGAGTTTCTGTCCCAGTGTCTTGTGGGCTGTACTGTTCCCATTTATGTTCTATGTCATGTGACCAGACATGGGGTGTGTTTTTCTAAATCCTGGCCCTTCTGGGAAGAGGCCGGTAGATTCTCCCACAGCCCTACTATTATTAACATTAATAATAGTAGGGCTATTATTAACTTCAATGCTATTATTAACATTAACATGGTCATTAGCCTTACACTTCCTGGGGACCCCAACCCAGGTTCCCCATGCTCCAAAACCTTGCATGCTAATGAAGTCATGGGGATCTGACAAGCAGGGACCCCAGCAGCATGGGGTGACCTGCCTGATGACAAAGAAGCCAGGGTAACCACTCAGAGGCCTTGGTATAAAAGCACAATTTGGAGCCTGTGAGGGGTTGAACAGGTGGACACAGAACATGCCTCCCTTCCTCCTTGGCTTTGCATGCACTGTGCCCTCTTTTAGGAATGTCCTGCCCTCCCCGTTACTGGTCTGGCCCAGCTCCACTCATCCGTCAAGGTCCACTCTATGTATTTCCCTTCTGTGAAGTTGACCTGTCTTCCCACCCCTTGCCTCATCCCTCTGTCTGCCTCTGGCTGTCAGTCAGAGCCTCCCCTGGGCTCCTATGTGTGCGCATAACTTTGGGAAGAGACCACTGGGTCTGAGACCTAGACCCATATGGGGATCCTGGAGGGCAGGGCCATGGTCACAGGCTCAGGGTATAGCATTTGGAGGTGCTCACTTCATGTCAGGGGTGGGATTATGGCTGAGGATGAAGGTAATGTAGGTAACACTGCAGTCTCCTGCTGAGTGGGTCTGCCTATCTGAGCAGACAGATCGCTACAGGGACATGCTGTATCCTCTTTCCACATGCTCACCTGTCCCCCATTGCACTCACCTGTGCAGCAGGCACAGTCGTCCCCATTCATAGGAGGACACCTTGGCCCAGAGAGAGGCAGGGCCTAGAGGCTTTTGGCACATCCTCTCCTGGGTCCTCTCCGCCCAAGGCCCAGTGGGTTTGGGATGAGCCCCCTGCACCTGCAACAAGAGGCCACTTACCTGCCTGGTATGTTTTGTGAACATAATACCTCTTCCTTTAAAATAGCTTGGTTCCAATGCAAATGCAAACATCCTTCCTGTAGCCCTTTTCCTTGTAATAAGCCCCTGACTCTAATTTTGAACTTGGAGGTTAGGATAGAGACCAACTCCCTTCACTCCCAAGTCTCCATTGTCACAGAAGCAGCTTGCCCTTCAGAAGCCCCTGGCTAGAATCAGGAAACTGCAAGGCACCCCTGCTCTGCATGCTCACCCTGAGGCTGTGTGCATGCTCCTCCCTCCCCCCCGGGGTCTCAGCTCTGTCTTCTAAGGCGAAGGCTCTGAACCATGTGATGTAAGGCAGCCCTCACCCAGCGCTTTGTGAGCACTCAGGATACAACTGAGGCAAAGGCCCAGCCTCCCAGAGCGTCTTCCCAGAGCGACAACAGCGGGAAACTGCCAGGCAGAAGTGCTGCCACTCAGGAGGCCCAAAAAAGGCCCCCAAGCTCACCCCTCAGGGAGGGCTTCCCGGAAGAAGTGGCTCTTGGGTTGGGTTTGAACCTGGACTGGCAGAGCACATTCTAAGATGCTCCAAGTCCATGGCGCCTGGGCCAGTTCCCCAGAACCAGAGGCTCCCGATTGTATGGCATGAGGGTGCAGTGGCACTGGGCTCTGCTCTGGCTGACCTTGCTATCTCTGCCCGTAGGCTGTTGCTGCTGCTTCAGAGCTGTGCGAACTACTTGGAGAACCTCACTTTGGAGCAGACAGTGCCCCCTGCCCGGGATGTGGGGCCCTGCATGTCTGTGGGACTCACGGTGCGGCACTTCTGGAACAGTCTGCTGAAGCTCGGCATGCTCTACCAGCAGATGCCCCCCCAGGTGGGTCAGCTACCCCCCATGCCCCAACTGTGGTCACCCTCACACCAGTCCACCATGCCCCAGCCTCCTAGCACACCATAGGAGCACCATACCCATTGCCAGCTCCATGCTGCCTGAAGGAGAGTGTCAACTCTGGAGCCTCCTAGTCGAGGCCTTCTGTCTCAGCACAGGCCACAGGGGACATGCTTGGGCTCCTGAGCTCTGCCATTTACACTATGGGGCTTTGGAAAAGTCCTGCCTCCTCTGAACCTCAGTTTGTTCACCTGCACAATGGGAGTAATGACAATCTCTTCCTCTCGGTGCATTGTTGGGTAATAGTGTTAATATGAGCGCCATTCCTTGAGGGTTATCCCATAATTCTCACAACCAGCCAGTGGGAAGGACCACTATCACCACGATGGGGAGGATACTAAAACTGAGAGTCACTGCAGTGAGTAGTCTCATCCACCAAGAAGGAGCCCAGTAACCAGAAGCTGTGTCTGACTGTTACTCTCTCAGTACCGTGCATGTAACTGCGTTGAGCCTGGGGGAGGGGGTGGTGGGCAGCACAGAGGAGGCCTGGGCTTAGTAACTTGAGGCAGTGGAAAGAAAGGAAAAGGTTCTCATTCACATCGGTGTTAGATAACACCTGAGGGTCTGAGCATCAGGGAGGCTGTGACAGAAATCCCCAGGGAAGTGGTCACCTCCCAAGCCTTTCTCCGTCACCTGCTTTCCCTTTCTTTTCCTGAACACAGAAAAAGGCAACCCAAAGGGAGATTCCCACCTCCAAGCCCACAGCCAAGGGCGAGCCAGCCAGGAGCCCTGAGTTTGTGACTGCCAAGTTCATCAAGCCTCCCTCTCCAATTCCAGGCTTGCCCCTGACCTGCCAAGAACCGGGCAGCCTCTCCGTCAGAGTCTCCCTGCAGTCTCCAGTCAGGGCCACTGAGAGCACCAGGAGTGTCCAGTCCCAGACTGTGGAGACTGCCCTGGTGCCCTGTGATGCGTGCGTCCGTGTCCAGGGTAGCCTGTGGGAGGTGGGCAAGGTGGTCATCAGCCTGTGTCGGAGCCAAAACTTGTCCTCGTCCCTAGGACAGTTCCAGGAGCTGGTACAGGATACCATGGGGCTCAGGCCACTGCCTGCTGCCACTGTGGGCCACTGGGCGGCAGAACAGAGCAAAGACCTGACCCGCCTCAGTAAGCACGTGGGGGCCCTCACTCAGCTGGTTGGGGCCCTCCGGGCCCAGCTGGAGGAGGCTGAGGGGCAGAAGGATGGACTGAGGAAGCAGGTGGGTGAGCTGGAGCAGGCACTGCGGCAGGAGCAGGGGGAGCGGCGGCGACAGGCAGACGAAGCCCAGCAGCGCCTGGCCAAGTGGGAGCGTGACAAGCAGCAACTGCTCACAGGTCTGTGCCCCAGAGGCTGGACCCTTAGTGCCGGGGGCTCTGCTATAGCCTTCATGTGGGCTCTGCCTGTAGCAGACCCTACGACAGGGCTATTTGCTGTACAAATAGTTGGTGAGGAAGAAACCCTGCCAGGGAGTGGGCCAGAAATGCAGGGAAGGGAAGGCAGGAAAGAGAGAGAAAGAGAGAGAGAAAAGGCACACTCATCAAGCCAGTTACACCACAGGCAATGGAGCTTAATCCCAGTGGAAACACTGGAGCCGGTGTAGAACGAGTGCCTCAGAGTTACCCTTACAGAGGGGCGGGGCAGCTGGGGCATTCATCCACTCACTCCTGCTGGTCACTGAAGGTGACTCCCAGCGGAGTTCTCTCCCTGGCACCTCCAGCCAGCAGAGTGACCTTTTTGGCTTCAGCAAAAGTGGTTGGGCAAAGAGATGCAGCCACTGGCACTGGAAGGTGGCCATTGCCCACGACCGTGAGGCTGGAGGGATTTGGGCAAGTCACTGTTGTTTCGGAGCCTCGCTGTTGCCTCCGTGGAGGACACTGCAACCCTAAGAGGGATGGGGACATGGCAGCCAGCCAATAGGAAGCAGGGGGATGGGGGCCCAGGCTTCCTGGCACCCCCCAAAGCCCACCCTTAAAGCCAGGTGGCCCCTCCACATGGCAATGGCTGTCACCACTCTGTAGGGTACACTGAGCATGAAGGCCACCGGCCAGGCTCACAGGAACCTCTGAAGGGACTCTTTCTTGGCTGCACAGAAACGAGTGACCTCAAGAGGAAGGTGGCCACCCTGGAGGGGGAGCTGAAGCAGCACCGGGAGTCCATGCAGGCCATGGGTGAGGAGCCCCGTCATACAGCCCCGAACCATGAGTTCTGTGCTCAGTGGTTCAGCAGGACGAGCACCCTCTACCCTGTCCCCTGGGCTTCTGGGGCAAAGATAAAGGCCACCACCAAAGGAGGGTGGGCCTGAGTAGCCACACTATTGGGTAATGACCCGAATTGGGGTGCCACCTTCTATTTTCAGAAACTGTCTTAGATGGGGTTCAGAGCACCGTTCTGTGGCCAATGATACTAAGGCCCAGAGACATGCTGAGACACACACACCCCTGGCCCCATCCTGGGCCAGAGGCAGTGCAGTGACTTGCACCCAGGGTTCCCTGCCCTGTCCCTTCCCACGCCCACTCAACCCTGCAGAGACAAAGAACCAGCAGCTGCAGGAGGAGGCCAAGCGCAAGGTGGAGGCCGAGAGGCAGGTTCAGCAGCTGGAGGAACAGGTGCAGCTGCTGGCAGGGCGGCTGGATGGGGCCAGCCAGCAGATTCGCTGGGCCAGCACAGAGCTGGACAAAGAGAAGGCTCGTGTCGACAGCATGGTCCGCCACCAGGAGGTGAGGCTGGGGGCCTTGCCAGTGCCCTGGGTGCCTGCAACATAGGCTTCAGGGAGAGAGGCACCTGCTCTCCAACACGTACCCAGGTTTGGGTTTGACTCATCTTTATGGAGGGTCTGAGCCCTCCCTCAGCCAGGCAGTGGAGGAATGGTGACGCAGGGACAGAGCCAACCAAGTGAGACCTTGCTCTGGAAGAGCTCCCCACTCAGCAATGGCAAGCAGTTGTGCCACCACATTCTTCTGCCAGATGGCTAAGGGGTAGGAAAAGTGCTGCAGGGGTCCAGGGAGGGATAGTTATAGCTGCCTGTGGGAATCCAGGATGACTTCTGGGAGGAGGTGGCCTTTGAACTGTTCATCAGTGGCTGGTGATTAGTTCATCAGTGGGAACAATAGGAAGTACAGAGGGTGAGCCAGGCCCAGGATAGAGCTGTGTCCCAGGCACTGGAGTCTTGCAGGAGTCCCCACTGGGTTGGCTAAGGGAGTGAGTGACTGGTCACACCTTTCACCTAGAGAAGGGGCAGGTCTGGGGGCTCTCTAGGCTGGACTCATCCACAGAGGCTGGGCTGGGAGCCACAACCCCAGGTAAAAGTCCCCAGGGTCAGGCATTGCCCAGGATAGGAAAGCCTTTCATTGCCAAGTGAGTGCTTTTCTCAGTGCCCTGAAAAAACAGCCATGGTCACCATGCATCAGGTGGTTTCTGTGAGCCGGGCACTGGGCTCAGCTTCTGCATCCCTCACCACAGCAGGAGGCGGCATAGAGTCTTGTCATCCTCATCTAATAGATGAGCAAACAGGCAGAGTGAGATTAAGGAAACTGCCCCAGGCAGCACATTAGCCGGAGCTGCACCCAGGGCTCAGAGATGAATGGGGCTGGTTCTTTTTGCTTTGCACTCAGTGCATTTGAGGAAATGTGGCTTCCAGGTGACATAGGCTGAAGACCTAAAGAGAAGAAGAAAAATATTTCTTAAAATTCCTCTCTGAGTGGAGACCAAAAAGAAATGGGGGTGAAGTTGAAAGTCAGCCACCTGTTTTCCAAGGGAGCAGGGCCTGCAAGTTGGGAGTTCCGGCTCTCACTGGGCTGGGGTGTGGGTCGCCCCTTACCCTCTTTCCTCTGTCTTCCACACATGTGCACAGCCTCCCATACACAGACTGATGTGGCTCAAAGGGGAGGACTTGGTGGGGGGCACAGATGCTATAGCCTCCTTAGTCCCATGTGGCTGGGCCTAGCCCCATGGGCCTCATGGTTTCCCTGCCTGCCCATCTCGGCTTAGTCGCTGCAGGCCAAACAGCGAGCCCTGCTGCAGCAGTTGGACAGCCTGGACCAGGAGCGTGAGGAGCTTCGGGGCAGTCTGGACGAGGCTGAGGCCCAGCGGGCCCACCTGGAGGAGCAGCTGCAGAGCGTGCAGAGCGAGAAGGAGCAGGAGCACTGTCAGCTCCAGGCCCAGCAGGTGGGAGTGGAGCCTCCAGCCAGGTGGGGAGTAGAAGGGGTGGGGTCTTCCTGAGGAAGCCAGGAGGTATTCAGCAGGCCAGATCTGAGCCTCCCTCTGTCCCAGGAGCTGCTGCAGAGCCTGCAGGGGGAGAAGCAAGGCCTGGAGCAGGTGGTGACAGATCTGCAACTGACTGTCTCGGAGCTGGAACGGGAGCTTGTGGAGCTGAGGGAGCAGGAGCGGCTGCTGGTGGCCTTCCCAGATCTTCACAGTCCTGTCGAGGCCCAGATCCAAAGTAGGGGCCCCAGGATAGTGCAGAGGGCACACTGGGACCCTGGGGGGCAGACTACTAGGGCTTGCAACCCCTCAGAGAGGGTGGTAGAGCTGGGGTGGCCAGCAGCATGGTCCCTACAGAGCCCCCCACATCATGCAATAGCTTCATGTGTTACACACTCTGTAGATGGGGACATGGAAGCACAGAGGTGAGGTAACTGCTCGTGGTCACACAGCCGAATCCAGACACAGGTCCGGCTGCTTGTGTAGCCCGTGCTCATCACCATGTCATATGCCAGTCCTCGCTCGACCTTCCTGTGGCCTCAAACCACCCCATGCAGCCTGCTCCAGGGGCACAACCCCACTGTCCAGTGTCCTGGACCCCCTGGCACAGGAGTGCTATGGACCCATCTCAACAGAGGACTGGATGCCAGTCCACCTGGGCTCTCGTCCCAGCCCCTCCAGCCCTCTAGAACTCTAGGGGTAAATCCATTCACAGGACCGTCAGGAAGATCCACTGCAATTTGACTAGTCACGATAAGTCATCACTCCTGAGAGCTGACTGCATGCCAGGCCCTTCTGCTGCCCTCCCAACTGCTCCGCCAGGCAGGCAGCAGCCTCTTTTTACAAACCCAGAACCAGAGAGGGCAGAGGCTTGGCCAGGTTATGTGAGCCCGAAGGGACATCCATCCCCCAAGTGGTGGGAAGGAACATCCTTGCTGAATTCCTCACTCGTACCCAAGAGCGGCTGCGTGACTTTGGACAATTCATTGTCTCTTTGGCCCTCCACAGGCAGTCCTTGTCTATTTGCTAAGTCTTCAAAGAGCCTTGAGTTCCACCCAGCTCTCAAATTCTATAATGCTAAGATTTCAGCCGGTAGGGGCACGGGGAGCAAGGAAGATGGGAGGCCCAGTACACGGGTCCTGCCCAGCTCCTCTGTGCCTGCTGGGCCACCAACTCATGCCTGCCTTCTAAGGTCCTGTTCTATTGGTCATAAGAAGCCCCACCTGGTTGGGCGAGGTGCCAGACTGCCTGTCCCTACAGGCTCTGGCAACGTCACAGACGACATGGAGAGACAGGTGCAGGCCAACAACATCCGCATCCGGGTCCTGCAGGAGGAGAACGGGCGGCTCCAGTCAATGCTGTCCAAAATTCGGGAAGTAGCCCAGCAGGGGGGCCTCAAGGTGGGCACCCTGGGTCCTCACCTGAGAGAGCTGGCCCTTGGGGACATGGGGAAGGCCCTGACCCGGTTGAGGTCTTCAGACACCACCCTGGGAACCTGTTGAGAGCCCACCTCGTCGCATGTGGCTCTAGGCTGCACTGTTGTGAAGCATCTTGTACGTTCTAAGATAAGAGGATGTTACAGTGCCTCTTAGCTCCAAATCCACACTGCACTCTCCCACCCTCGCTGTCCCCGGCTCTCTGTACTTTTATTCCAAGTGCAACCAGGAGCCTTATCAGAAAAGCAAACCTTCCCACACTCAGTGCAGCTGAAGTGAGCCTGAAAGGCTTCCCAAACCCTGCCCCTCAGAGGAAGGGGCCCTAGGTACAGGTTTGGGCCTTCCCTCACCCTCTCTGGCTATGCTACCCTGGCTGAACTGTGGGGAGGGGACTCCTGGGCTTTTCTGAGCTGGGCTTTCCTTGCAGCTGATCCCACAGGACCAGCTCTGTGCCGGTCCCAGCCTGGGAATCCAGGGGGCAGCACCTCCAGTTCAGGCCCGGAGAG
Source organism: Tonatia bakeri (assembly GCA_004024845.1). NCBI lineage: Eukaryota > Metazoa > Chordata > Mammalia > Chiroptera > Phyllostomidae > Tonatia > Tonatia bakeri. The sequence continues at coordinate 65,926 of PVIA01005529.1, forward strand.
TTTCCCCAGGGTAAGTAAGGCTTTGCCAGCGGCAGGGCAGACAGGGGCTGGGCCTGTCTCTCTGGCTCACAGGGCTCTCGCTGTCTTGTCCTCCCTCAGGCCGCTGGGCAGGCAGCGCCCGCCTGGCAGCAGGTCTGCCAGTGCAGGCGGCACCCTGCCGAGACAGCCCCGGGCATCTCCCCCTCAGCAGCCCTCTGGCCGGCCCAGCAGGTCCTCCGTGGAGGATGTGATCCACTCAACCACCTGTGCCCAGAACCCCATCCGGGTCTTGGCCAGGCTGAGGAGGAGACTGTCACCAACCCGAGGTCAGCCTGGCCCTGCACACCAGCCCCAGGAGCGGCCCATGTAGCCTGCAGTGGGGAGGCGCAGGAAGGCTGGTGACTGGCAACCCACCCGATGTAATAAAGCCCTGGCCATCGACCCACAGCAACCTTGACTTCACAGCACTGCCTGGGCCAGGATCAGAGCCCTTCCTTCCCCATCCTGGGCAGGGACCCGAGTCCCCAGCCATTGCAGATCATCCAGCAGCAGAGGCCTAGCACACCCTGAGTCCTCAGTGAATGGGAGCTCCTTCCTGATGGGCAGTGGGAGAAGAGGGCAGAAACTTCTAGCACCTGGGTCAGGTGAAAGGCAGTTTTTTGATCCCTATAACAAGGGCCAAATGGTAGCACAGACTGACACCCCCACCAACAAAGAGCAGGGTCAGTGTAGTGGGTATGCAGTGTGAGGTGGACCCAATGGCGACATCTAAGGCCAGGAAGGAGTCTAAGACTGGGGTCTGTGCTCTGGGCCCTTGGCACAGGGCGACAACACCTTCCCAAGCCCCAGGTCTGGACTTGGGGGTGGGGACGTTAAGGACCTAAGAAAATCAGCCTTCCTTCCTCTAGGGAACTCCTCACCTTCAGGAAATGTAAGTCATAGAGGGTTTCTCCAGATCCAGGAGGTTGTATCCCCAGGATGCCCCTGAAAGCAGGGCAAGGCCTCACCCTGCCAGAGAGTGGGACGCCCAGCCAGCCCCAGCTTTCCTGGGCCTGACCCCTGGAACCCGGGCATTGATGCCACCAGCCACTCCAGGCCCATCACAGTCCATTTTTCCTCATGAAGCTGCCGGTCTTCCCTGGGTCACCTCGTCTGTGAGGGACAGGCCCTAAGACCTTGCTGGGGACTTCTCAGGGTGGATGCTCCCAGCTTCCTATGACATTCTCCCCTTGCCAATACCAGCAGGTAAAACACCTTAGTTTATAGAGAACGGTCAAGAGGGGTCCTGTGTGCAGCTGAACTGGCATGGCCAGGGTCTGTCCAACCCTTGCTTCTATGGAGTCTAGAGGTCCCTGAGAGAGGCTGGGATGCCCTGGCCCTCCGCTCACAGGCGAGAGCCAGCCCTGAGGCCAGGGGCCCCCTGAGGCAGGAGGCCTGGGTCTGAGTGCAGGGACAGGGCCTCCATGGCTCAGCTCCTTCCTGCATCCGTGTACTGGCTCACGGTGCTGTGGTTCAGAAGTCCCGGCCCTGCGTGGCTGGATTCTTTGCTCAGGGTCTGCCAGGTTGCATTCCATTCTGACAGCTCTGGGGAAGCATCCAGGCTCATTCCGGTCCTTGGCAGAATTCGGATCTCGCAGCTGGAGGCCTGAGGTCCATTTCCTTGCTAGCTACTGTCAGCTAGGGCTGCTCAGCCCTTAGAAGCTGTCCGCCTTCCTTGCCACGTGGCCCCCTCCACCTTCGGTCAGCAACAAAGAATTTCTCATGTGGTTAGGTTAGGCCCACTTGGATACTTTCTCTCTCAAGGTCCACAGCGCCACATAACATGACCTAATCACAGGAGTCGAATCCGTTCGAGTCATGGTTCCAGGGTTGTACAAGGCCTGTTCATGGGGGTTGGGGGAATCTTGGGACTGTCTTATAACCCGCTTCTTGTAGGCAGTAGAGCCCAAGGTGATTTGTTTTTATCTTAAAACATCCACACAAATTTTACTTCTTATGTTAAAATATATCCATGTTTATTTTAATATTAAACCTCCCCTACCCCAAAACTTCTTAAAAAAAAAAAGTGGATGCCTTTGGAAGATGCACCACATTTATCCTGTAGCTTCAAGTATCCTGGTCAGCAACCCATAGCCCCACTGAGAAGCACAGGACTGGATGGTTTCTAAGGCCTCTGGTCTCAACCAGGCCAGGAAGGGATCCCAGCTGGGCAGGCAGTGGGACATGTGGATCCTCGTGTCCAAGGACCAAGGGTAGCAGGCCTCTAGGTTTAACATCCCAGCCTTGATCCAGATGTGTCCTAAAAGATGGTCAGACCAGGGTGCCCCTGAGACCAGACAGTTCCTTCCCCACCCTTTCCCCCAATAAATAAGCACAAAACTGGCTACTGCAGCCCCAGCCCCCAGGGAGTCCTGACAGGCAGGCCAGTGTCCAGAGCCCTGGGAGCAGCCATGCCGCTCACACCCGCATTCCCCAGGCCCCTGCCTGAGGTCCTGCGGGCTGCCTTCGCGGAAGGCAGACACACACCTCAGGACTGTACAAAAGAGCCCCAAAGGGCCTCTCTTCCTCACTTCTCAGCAGGTCTGGGCCTTGCATCCTCAGCCTGGGGGATGTGGCACCTCCTTCCCAGAGTGGAAGTGGTGGGGTGCCTTGTTCCTCAGCGGGGGAAGCCTGTGTCCTTCCTCGCACCCACAGAGTTTTCTGTCTTGTCCATCCCACTATCCTGTCCTGAGAGCCCAGGCCAAGAGCCAGAGCACAGGCAGGAGGGGTCCCATCTGCATGTGCAGAGACCCAGCTGGGGCTGCTAATCATCTGAGTAGCCGTTTCCTGCAGGGAGGAGGAACAATAGGGAGGGAGGTGTCAGGTGGGGACCAGGTGGAGCCAGCCGAGGGCCCCCCCCATCGCCCCCCCAAGCTTGATGCTCACCCAGGACGTTGAATTTGCACAGTGGGCAGGTCTGCTGGAGCATCAGCCAGGGGTCCACGCAGTCCCGGTGAAACTCGTGCTTACAGGGCAGCACCCGGAGCCACTGGGGGTGGGGGGAAGGGCTCAGGCCACAGTGGCAGGCCTCCAAGTGGGGGTGCCTAGCCCCGTGTCCTCACGAGCTTGAGAACTAAAACCCCTGTGGTCTGCCCCCTCACCCCATTCTGCTTCCTGTCGTGCTAGCAGAGGCAGAAGAGAAGGGTCTGGTTGGGGTGATCCTGAGGCCTCAGAAGTAGGGTGGGGAACATCACAGGTAAGCCAATGTGTGGCCTCTCTGCCTAGGGCACTAACCTGCTTGTTGCAAAAGTAGTCCAAACATACGGCGCAGGTATCGGCACCAGGCTCCGGGGGACACTGTGCGGCCCTCCCCAACCGACAGCGCCGGGTCTTGAGGGACGCCAGTTTTTGCAACACCCGGCGATTGAGCAGGTCCACCTGTGGGGGAAGGGCAGGCACAGTTCGGCAGGCCCGAGGGCTGGGGACACCGGGACTCCCTTGGGCTGGCTCCCACCTGGCCTCCGGGCTCCCTCTGGCTCTGCCGTGATGCCTGCCGCTGGGCCTGGACCACAAGGCCTGTGCACAGGAGCATGGCCACCAGCAGGATGGCATTCCACAGCTGCTGCAGGGGCTTCTGGGGAGGGGAGAGGGTGTCAGGGACACTGGGGCCACCCCACCCTCTTCCCTCAGTAAATGCACCTCAAGGGCCAGGCAGGAGAGGCCCATTGGCACTGTGTCCCTCAGCACCAGACTCCTCTTCTGAAGCCCTGTCTCAGGGTCTGCCCAGCTGTCTCTGCCCCAGGCTACACAGTGAGGGGACCCACCTCTGTCCCCAGCCCAGGCCTCTTCTGAGCAGCAAGGGGCACTCATGGGAGTGCCTGTTGGGCAGCCTTACAGACTCCCTGGCCCAGGACCCTGTCATCTCCCCACCCCCATCCCAGACCTGCACTTCTGGTCTGCTTTCTAGCCGCCATCACCCACCCGCCACCCCAGCCCCACCTCCGTCCAGGCTGGGCATTCACACGCCCTCTGAGAGGGCACCAGTCCCCAGGGCCAGCTGTCGCATTCTCCTGGGGTCTCATGTCCCCCCTCTCCAGCCCACTTCTCTACTGTTTTTTGGGTCCCCTTCTCCAGCCTCATGCACCCATTTCCCACTACAGCCACGGGCATATCACCTGATCACACAGCAGCCCTCACCCTTTGACACCCTTCCCCAAAAGGCCTCCTTTCCACCATCCCTGTCCCTGCCTTCAGGAAAAAACCCAAACCCCTTCAGCCTGCCCTCAAGGCCCTCAAGATCCCACCCCACCTCCTCTCAATGTCCCTTGCTCATTGCCCCCTCTTACGTCTGTGTTCTTCCTTACACCATGTCCCTCTCAGGAACCCTCTTCCTCACCCCTTCCCTCGGCTAATGTCTTTGGACGCCCCTTGCTCTGGAAGCAATCCCTGCCCACCAGTGTTGGCCGAGTGCTCCCCCTGCCCAGCCCTCCTCGCGCCTCCTCTAAACTTGTGTCTCCTTGAGGCTGCCCTGGGCGGTCCTGCTGGAGGGTGGAAACCATGTCTGATGAGCCTTAGTCTTCAAGAGGCCCTGGGGGTGGGGGACTGGGAGCGCCTGGGGAGCAGTCCTGACGTGATTCTCACCATACACAGTGTGGCAGCCAGGCTAGACTGCTCCACAGCTGACGCAGGAAGTGATATGGTGTTGTGAGCACGACCCGGCCTGCTCGCCATGCAGGCCCATGTCACCCACGCGGGCCCACTGTTTCACTGGGTCTGTGGGTGTGCAATGACTAATAAACGGTTTTGAGTAAAGGCTTTCTGCATTCTTAGTAGCTTTCTGCCATCATGTTCTTCCTCAGCCAATGCCAAAGCTCCACTACCATCACATGGGGGAAAGGGGCCAGGAAAGCATTTGTTGTTAAAAGAGGCCACCACTGTGGACAAGGTTGGGTGTCGCTGGTGTCATAAGATGCTGCTTTTGCTCAAGGCAGGGGCACTCTGGGGGCCACTGCTGAGAGGCATCTGTGAGTCCCAGTTCCCCGCTCTGTCCTGTCCTCTCCCCGCTGGTTTCTGTGTCCCCACCATCCATTCCATGGTGGGGTGGTGGTACCTGCTCCCAGGAAGGGGGCCCCCACAATCTAAGGATTGTGGGCTTTAGGATTAGGTCCTCACAATCCTAAAATAAGCTCAGGTGCCTTTACTATGCCCCCGAAGGCCTGTGCCCACCTGCAGCTGAGCGCTTACCCCAGGAGGGCGACAGTATCTCTGGCCTGCCTCCTCCCCAGACAGGGCCCCCATGAGCTAAGGCTGGAGCTGCCCTGCTGTCGTGCCCCCTGCCACACTGAACTGGGCTGACACGCAGCCAGACTTACTGAGTGGCCATTACAGTGTAAGCTCTCGGGGAACTCCATGATTCGGAGTGACCAGTGAGCAGTGGGTGGGCCAAAGGCATGGCTGGCCTGAAGCTCTGCTGTACTACCTGGCCCAGCCTGCCCAGGCTCAGTGCATCTCAGGGACCTGCAGGTGAGGAGGGGTATTGGAGCAGTAAAGCTGTGGTTCATCGGACCTTTCTGACACACCAGTGGTGCAGCTGATTCCCAGGGGCTGGAGGGTGGTGACAGCCCTGTGGATGGAGCTGAGAGCTGGCCCCAGCAGCCCTTCAGACACCTCAGCTACAGTAGCCACCCAACACCTGCATGCCCCCCCTCCCCCCACCGGCCAGCAGTCTGGCTGCTCAGCTTTGCCCCCTGTACCGGCCAGACCCACCTGCAGACTGTTATTCCCACCTCCAGGCCCCTCGGGCCCACTCCCAGCCTGCTTCTCTCCTAGCTCTAGCATTTGTGCCCAAACCTCCTCCTGGCCTCTCATCTGACAGCCTTTTACCAAATGTCTGCCCCGCCCAGAGGTCTGTGCGCACTGCCCTCCGGGGGGAGGCACGGTGGGGCTCCCTTCTCTTCCAGACAGCCCTCCCATTCCCCCAGCCTCGGTGCCTGCTCCCTCCACAGAGGGAGGGAGCGCAAACATGAATCACTACATGCCATCTGGGCTGAACTGCCAAGGCCTCCTTGGGTAAGAGCTCTTCTTCCCTGCTTGTCTTTGAGTCCTTCAAGGGCAGAGCCCAGGCCTTAAAGCCTTTCGTACCTTCCACAGCCCTTCCCATAGAGTCCCTAGTGCCCTGGGATCTCAAAAGTTATTTGGTGACTGCTTATTTATTCAAGCACTTATGACAATAAAGATATTCAGAGTAGCAGCAGCTGCCTGTTTGCTCAGTGCCTACCATGAACTTTACATACACAACTCCCCGATAATCCTGTGGCCATGTGCTGTCCTTGTTCACAAATAAGGAACATGAGACCAGAGAGGTTAAACACTCAGCCTGAGATCCCTCGGCTAAGATTTCAGACCCAGGATCTGAACCTAAGTCTGCCAGACTTGAGCTGCCTGGCACGGCCCAGTCCTCAGACACTCGCTGGAGGCTGCATACCATGAGACTGAGGCATGCCCACCCCGCGCAGAGTAGGGACCTCAGAGATGCTTGCAGACAGAATACCTTCGAACCCTCTCGACACTGAGCATGGGGAAATTCAGAGACATATAAGACACAGCCCCAGCCTTCAGGAGACAAAGTCACGTTCTCCGACACGTCCAGGATGGACTGTCCTGCGAACCCCGCGAAGGGCCTCAAGAAGCGCTGCTGTGATTTGGAAGAGGGAGAGAGGGACTGGGAGCTGAGGGTGCTGGGGGCTTTCCAAAGAAGGCAGGCAGAGTGAGCTGTGAGGGCTCTAGCTGGACTGGGACATGTGGAGACAGAGAAAAAGAGGTCCACACTTGCAGAAAGCATGGCAAGGTCTAGTGGCAGGAGACCAGGGAGAGTGTGAAGGCCAGTAAATGGCACAAGGTGGTGGAGTGTAAAGAGACCAGGAAAAAATAAGTGATCAGGAGAGCTGTGAAAGCCAGGCTGAGGAGGCTGAACTTAATTCTGCAGGCAATGGGGAGCCAAAGGCAGCTTCTGAGTGGAAGAATGACATGAGAACAGCAGCCACCATCGACTGTGCGTGGTCGTGGATCAGGTACCATCCTGAATACCCACTGTGTTACTGAACTCTCCCAACAGCCCTGGGAGGTGGGAGAGGTAGTCCTCCCAACCCAGGCAGGGAGTGGCCACAGGACTTGAGACAAGGCATGTGTGTGGTCCCACCCAAGCCTTCCCTCCACAGTACCCACCTGCTCCTGGGCCCGGCTGCCTCCCAGGCACACCAAATCCTGCCATCCTCCGTAGCCATCCTTAGAGAGGCCACAGGTGGTCCACAGCGTCAGCTTCCACTCAATGTTGGCCGACAGGGACTCCCCACTGGTGATTTCAGCTGTGGCCTGCGTCCTCCTGGGAGGGAAAGCCACAGTGGAGCCAGATGGAAGGGCTCTTGGGAGGCGAGACCCAGATCCCCACATACCCCAAGTATCCTGCAGCCCTTCTGCTTTGGTCCCCAGGCCTTTCCTACATATAAGTTTTTCCAGTTCTCATATCAGCCAAAATAGAGAGGCCCACAAGCCCAGGGAAGAGCCTGTCAATCAGAAGTCAGCTTCCTCCTTGCTAGGGTCAATCCCCTCTGCTCACAGGGCCATCTCCTCATGCCAGGCCCTGCCCGACACCTCCTTCTGGTCTCACCCATTTTCCAGATCAGTCTGAAGGATAATAGGAAAGGCCCTTGGTCCCAAACCCGAGCCCACGGCGAAGCCAGGGATCCTCAACACCCAGGCTCCCAGGCTAGTCCTTTGGAACTCCAACCCCAACTCACTGCAGCAGTGCCTCCAGCAGCCTGGTGACATTGGAAGAATAATGGAGGACAATCACTGGCCTGAGCAGAAGCTGGGATATGTCCAGCTGTAGGGGAACAGGGAAGTTAGCTGGCCTTGGTGCCCCATTCATTCCCCAGCCTGTGTGCCCCCAAAGCCTCATCCAGTTTACCTCTCGGACCACGTTGTGGTTCAAGATGAGGAGAAGCAGGGCAGAGGCTCCCAGGAAGAGCGCCCTCCGCATCTGCGGGACAGAGAGAGAGGCTAGCCCACACCCCACCCACACCTCACCAATACACCTGTCGCCACAGCTATTCTTAGCTCCTGGCACCACAGAGTTCCTTTCTTCTGGACAGACTGACTATAAGCTCCTTGAGATCAAGAACAGAAACACTTATTCCTCCTGCCTTTCCCCCAGATACTCTGGGGGACCCAAACAGTGCTGTTTTCCCTGGTCCTGTTTTGCCATGGACCCCCATCAGGAGCTCCCTGTTGGATATTCTCAGGGCCTGGTGGAGCTTCCTGACTCTCAGCGCCACCTCCTCCGCCCCCACCTGTTTCCACACTACAATGACTCAATTTTCCCAAACTAGGGTCTCTTTCCCCACCCAGGCCTAAGGGTTTTCTAGAAGCTCCTTAGGATCCCACATGGAAGTCTGGCTCTGGCAAATGCCTTGAAACCCCCTCCTCCAACCCCCTTCCCCACATACATCCCCTGCACCTGCTGGACCAGGGCCTTGGGATAGGCCTGTGGGCCACTGCTCTGACTCTCCTGGTGGAACTGGGCCTCCTGCTCCTTGCCCACGTATGTCACTGCAATCCAGTCTGCTACCGGCATCTCCTTCTCAGCATCCACGATGTCCATCTGTAAAGCAAGAGGCCAAAGGCAGAGGGAGGAGTGGAAGTTAGCAGCATCAGGCACACAGGGATGCAAGGCCAGGGTCTGGAAACGGGTTTGGAGGGGAGAGCATCTGGATCTCAGGTTTTGGAAGCCGGAAGGCTGGGGGCCTGGGCAGTCTGGGGAAGGGGCGCTGGACTGCCAGGGCTTGATGCAGGAAGAAGGCCGGTTCTGGGTGCGGGGCTCTATGTGGCGACCGGGACCAGGTGGCTCGGCGGTGCTCACCAGCAGCAGACGGCCACTCAGCGGGGGCGCTGGGTCGGCCTCGGGGCCGATCCTGACGCCCTCCAGGACCAGAGCGTCCTGCCGCGGCAGCCTCACGTCCACTCGCACGGCGCGGGCCCCTCCACGCCCCGCACCAGTCGCGGGCTCGCCGCCGTCCGCTGCGGCCCCGGGCCCTGCCAGGCCGAGCCAGAGCGGCAGCAGGGGCAACAGCAGCAACAGCGGCGACGGCGGCGGAGGAGGAGGTGGCAAAGGCGACCTCAGCGCGGGGCGGGAGGTGGGGCCCATGGTCGGACCCAGCAAGCAGATAAAGCAGGGGCACCGGGGGTCCTGGGCACTGGGGTAGCAGAGGGAGGGACTCCGCGGCCGGACGGGGCGGGGCGCCGGGAGGGGCGGGGCTGTGGCCGGACGGGGCGGGGCGCAGGGAGAGGGGTGGGCTTTCGGCGGCTTGGGCTCCCAGACCAGGCCGCGAGCGCCCCCTCGTGGTTGCGGGGAACTCGGGCGCAAGCGGCTCAGGAGACTACAGCAGAGCCGAGCCCAGGCCACTGCGGCTGAAGTGGGAAATCAGAGAGGAGGTGCTCACAGGCTGTTGGACTGTCAGAAGCCAAGACAGGACAGTGGAGAGCAAGAGAGGTAGTTGAAAGGGGTGACTTGTGTGGAAGGGATGGCAAGAGGGGATCAGGGCTGGAGAAGGGTAGGAACCAGGGATGTCTAGGGCCTTGAAGGCTGCAGTGGCTGGATGGTCCCACGATGTGGCCTGGGCCAAATCTTAACCCCCTCTTCCTAGGGCCTCGGTTTCTCCCCCAGGCCGAACTCCAGGAGGCAGAGAACCAGGAAATTGCATGGGAGGTAGACAGGAGAGATGGAGGCAAGCGTCCTGGGTTGGCAGAGAGCCAAAAGGCTGGGTTCTCGGGGAAGTCACTTTCCTGGGCTGTGAAATGGGCACAACATAAGACCAGCACTGTCTCTCCCCCAATAAGTAACTTCTGACGCCTACCGAGATGTGCTAAAACTCGTCCTTTTCTCCAAGGGTTACAGCTGCTGAGAGCTGACTCAGTCTGAAAGCCTTTTAAAAACTGCACTGGGAGCAGGGAGAGGTGTGTGAGGGGACTAGATGGCAATGGGAAAGATATAAAAAGATTACATATTTTAAAAACCTGCACTGTGATAAAAGGGCAAAAGCCGGATGAGCCATGACACTCTTTTCCCTAATATTCTATTAAGAGACATATCAAACATACAAGAAAATGGAAAGACTTTTACAGTGAACACTGGTATAACCACCAACATTGAATCATCAAGATGCTCCAGAAGAATACAATGGCGAGAATAAGACAGCCTGTTATCAGCCCAGAGACAGACAAACGGGGCATCAAACAGAAGCCAAAACACATAAACATGAGTATGTCAGAGAAAGCAACTCAGTTGGGGGCCGGGGAGGAGGAAGTATGAAGGACTGTTGGGTAAACTGTGCTAGGAAAATGGATTAACCGTAAAGAAGAAATGCGATTGGACCCCGCTACTGCACATCATCCACAAAATATCAATTCCGTATGGACTAAAGACCTAAAAATGAAAAGTCATACTTTAAACATTTTTCAGAAAGAAACATAGAATATCTTGATTACTTTAAGATGAGGAGATATTTCTTAATACAGAAAAGCAGATTATAAAGGCAAAGCTTGAAAAAAATTATCAACAATAAAATGAATAACTCCTGTTAATCAAAACATTGTAATAAAGTGGCAAGGAAAGCCACAAGGTGGGAGAAGGTATTTGCAACCAAATGATTCATAGGCAGAATATATACCTGATTGGGACCACAAGACGCAAATAGGCATTTGACAAAAGAGGAAACAATAATGGTTAAAGCATATGAAAAGATGCTCAGCCTAATCAGGGATATACAAATTAAAGTCACTAGCCCCACTGAGGAACCGTGTCTGGCTCGCTCCATCCCAGCCCCTGCCTCCGGCAAAAATTTAAGAGTCTGACAATGTCAAGTGTTGCTAAGGATGCAGAGCAATGGACCTGTGCGCCGCTGATGGGCATGGGGCCTGGTCGTGTCACCAGGCTGGAAACTCTTTTACATGAGACAAAACTACATGCCCATTCTCAGGAATTCCACTCCTGGGAGTATGCTCTAGGACAGTGGTTCTCAACACAGACTGACATTAGAGTCAACTGAGGATTTGCTACAAAATATTGATGCCCAACCTCCACTCTAAATCACTGAATTGTTATCTCTGGAGGTGGGAACTTGTTACTGGAAATAATTAAAACAAACAAACAAAAAAACCCTTCCAGGCCAGGTGACTGCAATGTGCAGTCTGGTTGGGAACCGTTTCTTGGGTATGTGCAGAATAGCCCTGTTTAAATAGTAAAAACTGGAAGCAGCCCAATTCGCCATCACTAGAAGAGATAAGTTATGGTAACTTCATGCGTAGGGTAGCATGCAATAGAAAAAAATGAATGAATTAGTTATGTGTATAACCATGGGTATTTATTTATGTTTAAGTTTTATTTCCCAATTGCAGTTGACATATGATATTGTTAGTTTCAGATGTGCGACATAGTGATTAGAAATTTATCTACCTCATAAAGTGATCACCCTGATAAGTCTAATAACCATATGACACCATATAAAATCATTACAATGTTACCAATTATATTCCCTATGCCATACTTCATATCCCTGTATTTTTATTTTTATTTATTTTTTCATTGCTTTAGAGAGAAAGGAAGAGAGAGAGAGAGAAACATCAATGTGAGAGAGAAAGAATGGGGATTATACACACCTGGACTGGAAATTGAATTTGCAACATGGGTATGGGCCCTGACCAGGAATTGAACCCATAACCTTTCTGTTATAGGAGGATGCTCCATCTCACTGAGCACACTTGCCAGGGCTCCATTACTGTTTTCATAACTGTGTACTTCTTAATCCCTTTCAACTTTTAAAAAAATTCATTTATTTATTTTCAGAGAGGGGGTAGGGAAGGAGAAAGAGAAGGAATGAAACATCAATGTGTGGTTGCCTTTTTCATGTTCCCTACAGGGGACCTGGCCCACAACCCAGACATGTGCCCTGACTGGGAATCGAACCGACGACCCTTTGGTTCACAGGCCTGAGCTCAACCCACTGAGACACACCAGCCAGGGCTCCCTTTCAACTTTTTCACCCATCCTCCCAACTCCCTCCCATATGGCAACCATCAGTTCTCTCTGTCTCTGAGTTTGTTTCTGTTTTGCTTGTTCATTTATTTTGTTTTCTAAATTCCACATGTAAGTGAAATCATATGGTATTTGTCCTTCTCACCATGGATATTGTAACAATGCTGAGCATACAAAGCAAGTCTCAAAATGAGACATTCTACTTAGGCTCAAAACCATCGGGACTCACCAGAGTATCACACAAAAATCAGTTGTGTTCTATACACCGGCAATAAACCGTCCAAAAGGAAATTCAAACAACAATTCTGTTCACAATAGTATCCAAAAGCATCAAAGGCCTGGGATTGATGGACACAAGGAGGTGGAAGACATGTGCACTGAAAACTACAAACCATTGCTGAAATAAACCAAAGACAACCTAAATAAGTGGAAAGACTTATTGAATTACCTTATCTTAATGAATTGGTAAATTTAATTTTGTTAAGGCAGCAAGACTACCCAAAGCAATCTACAGATTCAGTGCAATCCCTATCAAAATTCTAATGACCTTTTTTTAAGAAATGGAAACACTCATCCTAAAGTTTACGTGGAATTGCAAGGGGCCCCGAAGAGCTCACGTTGTAAAGAGGAAAAACTTGGTGCAGTGGCAGTATCGTCGCCAACGAGGTTATCCAAGATGAGTCATCACTAACAGAAACCTGTCCCAATACCCCACCATGATGACTTGAAGTACAGTCGGCACTGGCAGTTTTTGACAGTCTTACAGAGGCTGAATTTTTAAAAAAGAAGAAGAAGAAGAAAGAAGAATGAAGCAGATTCTCATTGTCCAATTTGAAAACTTACTACAAAGCTACAGCAATCAAAAACAGAGTAGTACTGGCATAAAGACAGATATTAGATAAATGGAACAGAATTGACGGAAATAAACCCAGACATCTGTGGCCAGCTGACTCTCAACGAGAGTTGAAAGGGCCAAGGTCAAGAGCAGTCTCTTTAACAAACGCTGTGACAACTGGATACCCACATGCAAAAGAATAAAGTTGGACTTCTACCTCACACCACGTTCAAAAATTAACTCAAGATCGATGAACAGTGGGAATGTAAAATGGTGGTTCCTCGAAAAGTTAAACATAACATTACCATACGATCCAGCCATCCCACTTCTGTGTGCACACCCAAAAGAACTGAAAGCAGGGACTTGAACAGGTATTTGTACACCTGTGATCAGAGCCTTGCTCACGACAGCCGAAATGGAAACAACCAAAATGTTCATCAATGGATAAATGGATAAACAAATTTTGGTATGTCCGTAGGATGGAATATTATTCAGCCATAAACAGGAATGAAATGCTGATACATGCTAGGACGTGGATGAACCTCGAAAACGTTGCACAGGATGAAATAAGTCCGACACAACTTGTACCGTGTACCCAGAATAGGTACATCTGTAGAGACCGAAAGCAGATTGGCGGCCGGGGAGCGGGGAGTGGGACGTGACTGCTTAATGGATACAGGATTTTCTCTGAGGGTGATACAAACGCTTGGGACTAGGGAGCGGTGATGGTTGCACAACATTATGAAGGTACAAATATCACCAAAATTTTTACTTTAAAGGGCTAATTTTGTGTTATGTGAATGTCACTTCAATAAAAAAAAGATGCAGGACTAACTATGTTTTAGGGATTACATTCACATGGAACAAAACTGTAAAGAAAATCAAGGGAACGAGAAACGCAGAGTTCACTTCGCTAAAGTGAGATGTAATTGGGAGGGGCAGCCAAGGGCACCAATGGTATCGGCGACGTTCTGCTTTTTAAGTCCCACGACCGTTCATTCCATCATTCGTCATTCTTTGTGGAAGTTGCTAACTTTCTTTTGTATGCATGAAATCACTCGTCATGCGTCAGAGGGCCCCTGGGTGTCCATGGAGAGTCTCGCTTCTCCAATCCTGTGGGTCTCCCAGCCCATCTGTCAGCCCCAACGACAGGGCTGCAAGGTCGCACCCTGTAATTACCCCGTCTGTTGTCTTCGCCATCTGCCCATGCCTACTCCCACCACTTGTTCCCCACCTCCCACCCAGGCAGGGGGTCCTCACTACCCCGCCAACACTCACACACACGCCAAACAGACACGGATCGTTGCTAACACCGGTCCCCCACCTAGAAAGCCTTTCTGTTTCCCCACAAGCAGACACATCCGAGCCTTCCATCAGTGGGAGCCGCAGCACCCTGTGAATGTGGTGAGTAACCAGAGCTGTTACCCTGTGGTTACCTCCTACGGAGTAACCCTTGGTTATCCTGGAAGAGACAAGTACAGTCATACCTCGGTACTCATCAGCTTCAGAACTTGTCAGGTCCTGTACTTGTCACATTTTGACGAGAAAACAATGTTTCAGCAGTCGGCGCTTGCTCGGGACTCGTCACACTTGCTAGAACTTGCGTGAGTCACGAGGTCGCCCTGCAAGAGAAAACACTTCATAGTTCGGTGCTCATCAGTTTCCACACTCGTCACAAGTTCCGGATTAACGAGGAGTGCCGAGGTCCCACTGCACTCGAGAACGTAGTCTCAGTGTGGGAGGGTGTAGCCCAGCCCAGGCCTCCTGCCTTCGCGTGGGGTGGGTGTGGAGGGGGCTGGAGGAGGAGCAGTAAAGATGGCAGTGGCTGCTGGAGGGTGTCTGAGCTCAGGAACAGAGCAGCATAGGACCAAAGACTGACTGCAGGAAGATGAGTGGCAGGCACAGCCCTGCTTCGGAGCAGAGCACCTGAGGCGGGGGAGACTGGAGGACCCCAGAGGGAAGGAAGGGGTCCCAGCTGGGAGAAGATGTAGGCCACCAGGCTCCCAGGGGGACAGACAGAATGCTTGTGGGTCAGAGGAGCGGAGCCTGCAGGTCCCAGCTTATTTGGCTTCTGGGGCAGGGCTGTCACGTCACTCTCTCACCATGTACCTCTAGGCAGGCCAACTGCTTTCTCTTGGCCTGTGTCCATCTGCAAAATGGGAGTTGGACTAAAAGGTTGTGGGGTTGGGGAGGCTCCTTCCAGCAGATATGCTGTAATTCCAAGTGGGGCTGGTGTCCTGAATACAAGGTTACCTGGCCCAGGGCTGGGCTGTGAACTGTATGGAGTCCCCCACTGCTCCCATGTCTCCTCTCACCCTAAAGTTGTAGGGGGACCTAGGAAGAAATGAAGCTGTTAATAAAAGTGTGAGTCATGGGGTATGTTACCCCAAATGGGAACAAAGTAGGGGTGATGAAATGTTTTAGACTCAGTACCAGGAATGGGGTGTGTGGCAAGGCCAGTGAATTCCCTAGGTGTGAAATGAGTCCTTCAATGTGGCGCCAGGCTGGCATAAACACCAACAAGGTATCCTGTGAGTCCGTGGGTGGCAGCGCTGGCAGGAAGCTGAAGGGCAGGGAAATCCATATTCAAAATAGGAGCCTGCTGCACTGAGCTTAAACCTTGGCTCCCTCTGCAATCAAGGGGCCAATGTAGTGAAGTGGCCACCAGGTGGCAGGCTAGTCCTCGGGGAAGAGGGCCACACTGGAGCCCAGGGCGGGGTTCTGCCGTTTTTTACCAAGGGACTGAAGGGAGGCCATGCCTAGCTCACAGGAACAAACGGGCCTTGGGAACTTCAGGCCCAGTGAGAGCAAGAGAGGGTTAGGCAGGGGGGCTGGGATCCCTTCACTGTAGGCATGAGCCCCAGGGCATATAACAAACTGTCTCAAAGAAATCTTCGATTGTTTCTTGGTTGCCTAGTTCAGCCACCACTTCCCTGCAGACACCCAGAGAAGGGCGAAGACTCGCCCAAGACCAGGCAGGACAGGTGCAGAGCGGCAACGGCGGCGTGACTGTGGTGCAGGGGAGAGGAAGGGCTGCAGAACGGAGGGGTGGTCAGGGGCAGAATGAGTGTGGGTCACACCCACAAATAGATGTTGAGTGTCTGCTGGGTTCCAGGGACCGGGCATGGAGCAGTGACCATGACCAGTAGTGGTTCCTGCCCTAGAGAATCGATAGTCAACCATGACCGCATCTACAAGCAAGATAATTTTAGACCATGGAAAGTGCCATGTGAAAGAGATAAAATGGCATGGAGAGTGACCGGGGCTGGGGCTGCTTCAGCCCTGGTACCAGGAGAAGGAAGGCCTCTCTGAGGGGTGGTGTGGAGACCTGACCGGCAAGAATATCTGGGGAAGAAACAGGAAGTTCAAGCAAAAACAGCTGGTACGTTCACTATGCTCCGGGCACTGTTCTAGGTCCTTTGCAGGAATTAGCTCGTGTGACCCCGTCACGACCTTAGGAGGTAGTAAGATGATCACTGCCACTTTGCAGACGAGAGACTGAGGCAGAAGGGGTCAAGTCGCCGTGGCAGGCAAGAGAACCAGGCCCTGGGCCCTAGCGGGCTGCCTCGGGGTCGGTGGGTGCTGCTCTGCTCCCCAAAGGCACTGGCACAGAGTGACTGCGGCTGGCTGAGGAATCTGCGTTCCATCTTGAATGCGGGGCGTGGGGTGGGAATGGCAACCCGCCCTTCCCTAGGGAAGGCTCCTGCCGGCTCGTGTCAGAGCTGGGGCAGGTCTCCAGCACCCCTCCTGCCTCCCTGCCCTAACCCTCTGGGGGAGTTATTGTCTTATTTTTTTTCCAATTACAGTTTACATTCAATAATATTTTGTATGGATTTCAGGTGTACAGCATAGTGGTTACACCTGACATTTCCAGTATCCACTCGGCACCGTACACATCATTACTATGATACTACTGACTACATCCCCTAAGCCGTACTTTACATCCCCGCGGCTATTTTGTAACTACCAATCTGTGCTTCTCAATCCCTTCACCTTTTTCACTCAGTTCCCCAATCCCCGGGGTAGGGGGCGGGGGGCGGGGGTTCTGAAGTCCCAGCTCCCTGCCCCCAGCTTCTCTCTTCACAGCTAACTGGGCCACCTCATTGTAAAGGGATTTGACTCCAGGAGACAACTGGAGACTGGTGAGAAAGGGCTTAGGGATTAGACAAGGATCTCTGGGAAGGTAAGGCACTTAATTAGGGGGTTGGGGCATGGGAAGTGGGGCAGGGAGAGGATTGGTGTCTGCACAAAGCCAGGGTGGACTGCGGAAGTGAGGAGGAACTGGGCTGCTGGGGAGGAGCCAGAGGGGGCTCAGTTTCCACCTTCCGTTGTGTCTTCAGAAATAAGAATCCCTCACATTTGTGCACCCATCACTTTTCCAGCCTGTATTTCACTTGGAATTCTCACAATGGCCTTGGGAAAGAGACAAGGATTACATTTCTCCCCAGATTACCGGTACCCAGAGAAGGCAGGTGACTGCTACCCGAAGAAGCTGAAGGAGCGGGGCTCCAGACTGCTTTCTCTGTGCTATCACAACATTAGTGAGGGGCGGGGGGAGGGGGGCAGCTCAGGGAGGGGCCGGAGCAGGGCCAAGAAGCTGCAGCACACTTTATGGGAACACGGGCTGCTGGCTACTAGGCTGAAGTCACTTAGACCCAGTGCTCAATCTCATTCTGGGCCAGCTCCCCCACCCCAATATTCTAAGTCTCACAAGGGTGGGGTTTTTTTTAAGGTTTATATTAGTCTCATTTAAAAGAGAGGGAGGGGAAAGGAGGATCGATGCGAGAGAGAAGCACCAGTCGGCTGCCTCCTGAACACCCCAACCCGGGGTCAAGCCCACAACTCAGGCACGCCTCTTGACCAGGAATCGAACCAGCAACCTTTCTCCATTACTGGAGACACTCCAACCAACTGAGCCACACAGACCAGGGCCACAAGGGCAGTTTTTTTACTTGGTGATTAGCACAGTGGTCAGTTAAATACGTGTTGAATGACTGACTGACTGTATGAATAAAAGGATGAAAAGGCCTCCTCTGTAATTGGCTGACTCCTGCTCAGCCACCGAGTTCTCTGGGGAACCTGGGATGCCCCCAGGCTCTGACTGGTAGCACTGGCTGCCCTGTCTTGGAGGGGGAGGGCAGGTATAGGAGTGGCCTTGACTGTAGTCCCCACACACCAGGAACTCCTCGAGGGCAGGGCCTGGTTGACCTTATCCTCAGAGCTGTCCCCGTGCCTGGCACCCTGCCCGCTGCAGAAACAGTACTTATGGAGCAAAGGAATGAAAGGTGCTCTCGCTCCCAGGTACGATCAGGAGCTGAAGCCAGGGCTACCTAGCGGGGGAGGCCAGGTGTAGGAGTGAGCCCACCGCCCTGCTTCCTCATTTTACCATCGAGGCCCAAGTCCCAGGCAGTTCTGATTTCTCCCTTCCTTCTCTGCTTCATGGGAAAAGGACTTGAGGAGGCTGCAGGCACGTAGCAGGGCTGGGAGGAGGCGAGGAAACCAGGAGGCTCAAGTCAGGGCTTTTCTGCCCGGCCACCTGTCAGCACAAGGGCTTTCCAGAGAGTTCCTGCTGTTGTGGCCTCGTGGAAGTCGAGTGTTCCACAAATATTTGTAGAAGGGTGTAAAGACTGTTCTCCCCAACTCTCAATTTAACGTGCCAATCTCCACACCACCCCTTTCCCGCTGGCACCAGAGAATCAGAGGACAGGGAACTTGGCAGCCTTTGATCTCCAGGTCAATGCCCTCATGTTAAAGGAGAGGCATCCAAGGCCCAGAGGTCAAGGGCAAACGGCCCTGACGGGGCCCCCATGTGCTCACTGCTGAACTGTCACCTCAGTGGTTTTTACTCAAGAACTTGGCCTAGCACCCAGGCTGAGGACTCCCCATCCTGTGTGCCCAGAGCTGCTTCCCCAGACAAATCCCAGCCCTAGGGCACTAACTCCTAAGACTAGAACTGGCAGCCTCTGTTCCTGCTAGGTCTCTATGCTCCAGCAGTCGGTTCTCAGCTATTCACACTACCTGTCCAGCACAGTGGATGCAGAACTGCACGCTCAGCTCAGAGCTGCCAAGTGTCAGGGCCTGGATTTCCACTCAGGCCTGTCGAACCTCTGAGGCTGGGCTCTTCCTGTTGTGCCAGGCTCTTGCTTGAAAGTCACCACTGTAACACAGAGTAGTCAGTGTCATGGTCAGGAGACGGAGGCTTCAGGTTGTCTTGGCTTGAGTAGATCAGGGAGAGATTCCTGGAAACAGCATTGGATCGGGGCCTTTTCTTTTTTTAAATCCTTACTCCAGGATATGTTTATTGACGAGAGAGAGAGAGAGAGAGGGAGAAAGAGGAAATTCGATGTAAGAGAGAAACACCAATCACTTGCCTCCGGTTCGTGTCCTGACCAGGGCTCAAACCCATGAACTTTTAGTTCAGGGGATGATGCTCCAACCAACTGAGCCACCTGGCCAGGGCAGGACCAGGGCTTTGAAGGCCAGGGAGGATCTAGCAGGGGGGACTGAGTGAGGGCAGCAGCTCATTCAGAAGCAGGAGGGCAGAGATGCATCTGAGGGACAGCATCGAGCTTCTCTTACCGAAATGAAAGTGTGAAGGGAAATGAATAGCACTTGAGGCCACAAGGGATGCTGGGAGGAGATGGGGGTGGGTCTTGAATGCAAGTCAAGGAACTAGGGAGCCACTGCAGGTTCTTGAGCAGAGGAGCAGCATACCTAGCAGGGAGGGAGAATTGCTGGGTAGGGGTTAGGGTACAGAGAAAGGCGAGGATGGGGAGGAGGGGCTCTCTTAGTAACTAGCTGGAAGGAGTTTACAAAATTATTAGGCCAGGATTTATATTATCAGATTAACTAGCTGTTCCATAGTGGGCTGGTGATAGGTAAGTTTCAGTGGCGGAAGGAGAAGGCAGCCTCGGGACCTGGGAAAAGGGGACTGGAGGAAGGGTGCTTTCTTTGGGTCTTTACCGTGGATAACTCGAGTCCTGGGGCGCAGGGACGTGCAGTGGGGTAGGTCAGAGCAGGGGACTACTTCCTGCTGGGTGAATGTTTTCCATGTGCTTCCTGGGGCAGCCTCTGCAGGTGGCTCCCAGGTGAGTCTGTAGCCTGGCCCACAGGCACTGGCAGCCTATGGCCCAGAAACTGGAAACTTGGATTCCCCCTCTGCACATGCTTATCTTCAGGTTTTCAATTAATCACCTGTCTTTCCTGACTTAGAGGGTCTCCTTGGGCTTAAATGAAAATCTAGATCGGAAAAGTCCTTGTAAACTGTAAAGTGATAAGCCAACACAAAGGTTGTTCTTTTTTCCTCTGAGTAAGCTGCACAGTGAAATGAACATTTTGCTCCTGGACGGGCCTTTTATAAAGGTATTAGCCATGTGTCCAGCAAGGAAGGCAGCCATGCCCTGCCTTAAGCCAGATGCCGATGATTCTGTAACAGGGGTGGGACTGCTGGGGCTACCTGAGGACACACAGAGGTGGGGTGGAGGCTCTCAGCCGCAGGGCTGGACCCGAAACCCTCACTCTGCGCCCTGCGGAAGACCTCCGTGGTGGGGCCGTGCCAGAGCACAGGCAGCATGGGGAGTCCAGCATGAAGGCCTCCCGAGTGCCTGTGGAGCCACTTTCCACTTGGAAAAAAGGAAATGGCTCATTCTGTGGGGGAAGGGGCAGTGATTGGGGTATGGCAGGACGGTCAGACTTGTAGGTGCACAGGGGGACCTGCAGCACTGGTCCCTGGGTATAAGCAAGGGAGGGGGTGGGGAAGCAGATAAGCTGATGGCAGGCCTGACTTTCTCTGTGGTTTCCTTCTTGTTCACCCTGTCCCGTCCCCCCCCCGCCCCCCCGCACCCTGAGGTCGGAGCCTGGCCTGGCAGGCAGCAAAGGAAGTGTGTGCAGGGCAATCTAGGGAGGGCCCTGTGCTAGGCGCTGCACTGAGCGAACTGTGTCCTTCAGCTCCCTTGTCCTCTCGTGCTGACGTGAAGTTCAGATCGTCTGCCTCCACTGCGTAAGTGAAGAAGCTTGTATCCAGAGAGGTGGAGTCACTTGCTGAAGTCTCCTAGAAGTAGAGGATTTAGAACTCAAACTCAGATCTTTGAAGCACTCTTCTACGCTGGCTGAGAGTGTGAGCAACTTAGGAGCAGCTTTCAAAATGCTGGGAAGGTCAGATGCCAGGACAGGGCTCTGGGAGGGGCAACCAGGTCTGGGCTTCCTTGTCCCCGCAGCCTATCTGCCCCACAGGAGGGGATAGGCTGCCAACACCGAAGGGCTATGAGCTGGGTTAGTAGCAGTTGTCCAAAACCGAGAGCAGAACAGAAGGGCAAGGGCCTAGAAGAGAAGTGGCCAGTACCACCGTTCCTAGAGGCAGGGCGATGGCTAGGCTTAGGGGTCCTGGCCCCCCACCCCCTGCCCCATGGCACCAAGCAAGTTCCCTAGAGTTTGCGGTGGTGGGGAGACTTGGTCCTGTGCTATGGTGGGGTGGGGGGTGGGGGGCGCTGATCTTAGAAGAGCTCATTAGACAGTACCTAGGTGGGGAAACTGAGGCCCAGGGAGCTCAGGTGTCTCATCCAAGGCCACACTGAGCTAAGAGTAAATCTGGGACTCCGGCTCGTCTCCTGCCTAGTTACCGACTTCGGGAGAGCGAAGGCGACGCAGCAGAAGCCGGAGCCAGAGCATCTCCAGCTCCGCCCCTCGGGATCCTTTAAAAGGCGGGACTTGGCGGCCAGCCACCTCCAAAGGCAAGAAGGCTGGGACTTCGGCGACCGCCGAAAAGAAGCCCGAGCTACATCAGCTGCCGCAACCGCCACTCCCGGACCCAAGATGAGCGGCAGAGTCGGCGACCTCAGCCCCAAGCAGAAGGAGGCTCTGGCCAAGGTGAGTCCTCATCCTGGCCCGCCAGGGGCGGCGGCCCTCTCCCTCCCGCAGCTGCGAGCCAGCTGGGAAGGGTCTAGGTAGGAGGCGTGCTACGGTCCTCGGCGGACGGGTGGCCGAGGGAGCAGCCATCGGGGGCACCTGGCGGCCCGCCGCCCGCTGCCCGCTGCCCACCGAGGGGCCCCCGGGGAAGTTTGCCACCCCGGCCCCAGCCCCGAAACGAGCCCCTGGAGGTACCACCTGGGAGGAAGTGGTTGCTTGGAAGCCCTTGGAGGCAGCTCAGGGCACAAAGGCGACATTCATTTCGGGACTGGCAGCGGGGCCCTGGGACCAGGGCCCCAGGTCCCCTCCCATTTCCGGGAGGTTTTCCTCTTCCCCGGGGCAGTGGCACCGATGGAAAGGGCCCTGGACAGCTCCTAAGGGTATTTGGATAGCCCCTCCTCTGGTTCCAAGTCGCTCTGTGACCTTGGGCAAAACCCATCCTTCATCTGTTTGCTCCCTGGTGAACTGAAATGAGGAGGCTGGACCAGGTGATGAGGAGCGAGGTCTGGAATCCTACTGGTGGGTGACTCAGTGGGCTGGGGTTAGTTTGAGCTGAGAGGAGTCCTCCCTTGTCCTGCAATCCTGGCCTTCCCTGACCGGTGACTTGGGGTGATGCTCTTCAGGCTGGGAGGTAAACTTGGCTTTGCCTTGGCACCTGGGCAGAGGAGGAGGCAACAGTGAGAAGGCTGCACCCCCTCCCCACCACCTGTGTCTCCGCTTCTGTGTTGCCATTCCTAAGAGTGGAGGTTGGCTGTTCTTGGAACCAGAGCCAAGTGGGTCCAGTCTCTATGTGTGCAGGCTCCAAAGCAGGGCAGTTTTCCACTGCTGGGAAAGGGTGGGGGACAGAGGTCTCCTGCTGTGGCAGCGAAGCTGAGGCACCAGCTCCATGAAGGCTTTGCTCAGGCCAGGCCTCCCCCACCCGGGGTGGCTGGATAGAGAGCTTTCAGATTTGACTGCTGACCTGCAGGGGAAGTCTGGCAGATAAGGGATTAGGTGGTGATTAAACTGGAAAACAGGGGCTGGGTAGGGTCCTTGGTAAGTGGTGGCTTCACACCTGAGCCCTGGATGAGCAGTTTACCTGGGAGGTGTTTGGGGAATGGGACAGTATGCGTCCCTGGCTGACTTAGGCAAAGGGCAGAGGTGGCTGGTTCTCATTGGTCCTCTCTGTGGCTGCCCTGGAGGTCAATGACCAGGGAAAGGTGAGTGGCTGGGAGCAGGAGGTACGGGGAGAGCATGGGCAGCGGGTGTACTCACAGAGTAGAGAACAGTTGGAAGTGGGTGTGGCCATCCCTTGGGGTCACTGTCCACTTTCCTTGTTCGGCACTCCCTGCACTTTCCCCCTTGGTGGCTTCTCACTGGAACTGCTCCTTCCACCCCGATAGCCCTCCTCCCTCCTTCTGCTGCCTTTGATTTCTTTCAAGGCTAGTTCAAATGCCATTTTTTAAAATATGAATCCATAGGAGACCACCGTCTTCCTGGCCCCAGTCAGAATCAAACTCTTCCTGGCCTGTGCTCTGCCAGTCACGTTGCTCTCCATTCCATTACAAAGGGGGTGGGAAACCGTGAAGGAGTGTGCGCACTGGCCTCCCACAGGCCCCGCTTTGCCTCTGCCACTGCCAATCTCTAGCCGTTTGACTTGGGGCATGTTACTTAGTCTCTCTGGGCTCCAATTTCTTCATCTGTATAATGGGGACAGTAATACCTCCAGGGACACTGAATGAGGCAGGAATAAGTGCCAAGTTCAGTGCCGGGCACGCAGGGAATATGTGGGAAATTGGCAGCTTGTGCTGTGGCATGCCCCACAGTGTCTGCTATCGCAGTTAGCCGAGAACACCTCTGGCGGCCCACCACGCTGGAGTGTGGCGGTGCGTGCAGCCAGGCAGGGGCAGTGTCTCACTCGCTGCCCACCTGCTCCTGCCACCCGGCTCCCTCTGGCGTGATGCCCCGTGCAGCCCGCATGCTCAGCCAGTGTCTGCGGAGTTGACTGGTGTTGAAGAGGAGTCCAGCAAAGCCTCTTTGGAGAGTCCTGGGTAGAGGGTGGTCGGGGTGGGACCTGTCACTCACCCAGCTACCTCTCCCTACAGTTTCGGGAGAATGTCCAGGACGTGCTGCCCAGTCTGCCAAATCCAGATGACTATTATCTCCTGCGCTGGCTCCGAGGTGAGGGGAGAGGGGGCTGTGGGGGGCTGGGGCCGGGTCCGGTTCTAGGTAACAGAATAGCACCCTCTGGAAACCCTGGCCCTGGCAATTGGAGAATTGGAGGATTCCACCTTTAGGAGCAAAAGGGCCCTTTGGCAGTTACAAACCTCCTTACTGCATGGGTAACACTGAGGCACAGAGAGGTGAAGTGACCTGCCCCAAGTCACACGGTGTTTGAGTTGCAGAAAAAGAGAGGACCAGAGCCAGGCTGGCTGAGTCCCAGCCCAGTGCCCTTTCTGTCCACTCTGCTGATGGACTTAGGGAAATAGTTGGAGGAAAAGCCGATAAAGGGTCCAGTCATGTGGGAAGTCAGAGCCAGAGTTCTGGCCCCTGGGAGAAATTGGGCCTGTCTGTGGCCAGTTGGGACGGCAGGGCTCCTGCTGGCAGCAGTTTAGGCAGCTTGAAGTTGGGGCGAGAGCTTGGGGAACATGGGGAACATGGTGAGGGGCGCTCAGCCTGAACTAGGTTGACAAGACTTCCCTCAAGCCACCACCAGGCTCCAGAGCCCCATGTTCCTTTTCTTTTCTTTTTTAAGACTTTATTTATTTATTTTAGAGAGAGGGGAAGGAAGGGAGAAAAAGAGAAAGAGAAACATCGATGTGCAAGAGATACATCGATTGGTTGCCTCTCACATGCCTGTAGCTGGGGATCTGGGCCGCAACCTTGGCATGTGCCCTGACTGGGAATTGAGCCGGCGACCTTTTGGTTCACAGGCTGGCACTCAATTCATGGAGCCACACCAGCCAGGGCAGAGTCCCACATTTTAATCCTACTTCTGCTCCAGCCTGGTTGTGGTACCTGGGCCAGGGGTGAATATCTGCCCTAGATACCTCTCTGGGATAGCAGGATGCAAGAGGGTGCCTGGCTTCTTGCAAGATGTGGAATGACGGAGCTCTGGGTACATGAGGCCAGGTGCATGTTTCTATTGGCAGCAGGTCTAGGCTCAGCCCCATGCCCCAGCCCCTGAAAACGTCCTGTTCTTTTTCCTCTTCTCTTTTGTGATTCAAGTCATATGCCACCTTCTCTGGTTCTTGTGACACACGATCTTTTTCTGTATAGAAACTTTATTACTAGGCATAGAAATCATAGACAATAAATTCCCCTTTCTTAGATTAGCAGAGATTAAGTTGTGACATGGAACCGCAGTTCAAAAATTAAAGTACATATTATACCTGATTATTTACTTATAGATGCATACACAC
Source organism: Tonatia bakeri (assembly GCA_004024845.1). Lineage (NCBI taxonomy): Eukaryota > Metazoa > Chordata > Mammalia > Chiroptera > Phyllostomidae > Tonatia > Tonatia bakeri. The sequence goes on from PVIA01005529.1 coordinate 91,112, forward strand.
TAGCAGTCTTGGGGTAGGTGAAGAGCTGGGTTTTGCTTTTCCGTGCAGAAATGGAATAGACTGACATGCTCTGGGGGACTACTAGCAGGCACCCACGGACGGGTGTAGCCAGGAGAGCCACGTGGGGCTCCATGTACCTCTGGAAGTGCCGCCTGCCATTTTCTCCTGAAAAAAAAAAAAAAAAAGCTGCAAACCCACACCCCCAGCCCCCTCAGAGAGGGTGGAGGGGCAGTGTGGGGGTGGCAGTGGAGTCAGTCCAGGGCCGGAGGATATTCTGGCCCGGCAGTTTGCTAAAGAGCTGTAGCTAGAAGTGGGCGGGTGGAGAGTGGGAAATCAGCACTGCCTTAAAGGGCCAGCTGTTAGATCATCAAACAAACGACCAAACTGCTCTTAGGTGGAGGTGTGGTTGCAGAGAGCTGTGAACAACACAGCTCTCTTTTATCTAAGAGGCCAGCCCGAGGTCCTGTAGCTGGTTTTGCAGGCACCCTCAACAGCCCCGGGCCTGGGATAACCTCTCTCTTTGCAGGAACAACGAAGAGTGTGGTCATCCTTGTTTGCCAGCTGAGAAAACAGAGGCTCAGATTGGGGAGGGCACTTAGCTGAAGGCACACAGCTAACGTGAAGCAGAATCAGGGCAGAAATCTGGGGCCCAGAGTCCCAGGCCACTGTTCTCTCCAGTAAGCCACAGCTGCCCCTGAAGCCATGCTGTGCCTCTTCTAACAGGACAAGTATGTCCTCTGCACTTTATTTGGTGCCTCACACTTCCTGGTCAGGAGCTGAGGCCTGGTCAGACTCTGCTGTGAATTTCAATTAGGGTTTTTGTTGTCTCTCTCTTTTTAGAAACCATTTCTCTGTCTCCTTTGGGTTCTAAAGGGAACATCTGCAAGGTGCATGCCAGCAGAAGCTTTTTCTAGCCTAGGTGTGAGCTGGGGTTCCACTCTCACTGCCCCCTTCACCCAGGTACACTTAGTTTTCCCCTGGCCCCAGACCCTGAGAGCGGGCACACGAGTCTCCACAGCCTCCCCCTGACCGGGGTGCAGCTCTGGACACTCCAGCAAGGAGAGTCAGGCGGCAAGATAAAAACCACAAAGTGGTGGCAACCCTAAGAGGGCGCAGAGCAGGTCTGAGTGTGCTCACCTTCCGGGCCTAGGAAGGGATCAAATAAGGACCCGGGACAGCTGCTGCTAGGTGGGCTTCTCTGGCAGTGCCCTAAGCCACGCTTTGAGCTGCCCCTGACCAGGGAGGGCAGCGGGAGCACTGGAGAGGCCTGACTCAGCAGGCATGTGGGGGGCCCAGGCCAGGTGCCGCCAGGGTCAAGTGACAACTAGGAGAGGGCCCTTGAAGAAGACCCTGGATGTTGGACCCTAGCTGATAAGGGTTAGCTGAAGAACCACCCCGAGATAAGGGGACTCACAGTACACTGCCACTCCTGTTCCATGGGAAGATAAGATCTCTTCTCACAGTTCGGGGTGCCCTCCTATGGAGGGTTCCCACTTTCACAGTCCAGCTGGGCTTCCCCATCATGCTGTTGCCTTGCATCTGCCCAGTGTCTTTAGCTCATTAGATGATTCCCTCAGAGATGTGCAGTATCTTGTCCAAGGTCAAACAGGGACATGCGAGGGCTGAGCTGCAAACGTGGATTACATTCCTCTAAAAGCTGCCCCTGCTGCCACGATGGCACCTAAAGGGCAGTGAGGAGGGACTTCCCAAGACTGAAGACTGCTCAGCTCTCCTAATGTGTGTCCAGCGCCCAAGGAAGGTGTGGCATTGGTCAGATCTCCTGGTGCGCCCTTTGTATGCATCAAGAGTGGGCTGAATCTCATGATGGCAGGGTCCGGGGATGTGCCTGGCACTCCTGGGGAGCAGTGACTAAAGGTCCAGTGACAGTCCAGAGGGCAGCCCATCTGGCCCGGGCTCCAGGCTCTCAAGCAGATCTTCATGTCAACAGAGCACCTACCACTTGGGAGGGACAGTTCGTAGGTCAGATGACAAAACTGGTCAGAATCTGGATCTCCCAAACTCTTGAAAGAATGAAATGAAACCCTGACCAGTACCGCTTAGTTGGTTGGGCATCGTCCCACGGAGATTGGGGTCACCAGTTCAATTCCCAGTCAGGGCACATGCCCAGTGCTGGGCTTGGCCCCTGGGGTGAAGCGTGCATGAGAGGCAGCCAATAGATGTTTCTCTTCTACTTTCTCCTCCCCCCTTCCCCTTTCTTTAAAAAAAAAGAATGAAATAAAGCTCATTCTAACACGATGAAATCGGATAGGGGTGGAGCCAGAAAACCACCTCACAACACAGGGGATGGAAGCTCAGCTGCAGAGCAGCTGAAAAGGATCTGGGGTTTCAGCTGACTGTGTTCTGCCAGAGCGAAGGGTGTGATCAATGCCCAGAGTGTCCCTAGGTTTTATTGGAGGGTAGACAGCACCTGGTGCTGTGCTCAGCTCTGCACGGCACACCAGACGAGGGGCACTGGCAAACTTGAAAACTTCCAAAGGGACGTTAATTGGGTGAACTTGAAATCAATCTGTGAGGAACGGTGAAAGGATCTACTGATGGGCAGCGTGAAAGCAGAGCGCGCTCGGTGGCAGCACAGTATTGGCCGGTATTGGAAAGGTTGTCCCATGGCTGAGGGGGTGGCCCCACGCTCCCTGGAGCAGATCTCCACTCAGTATAGCCGTGAGGACCAAGTGCGCGTGGTAACTCGGATTATCTGGAAGCAGGTGGCTTTCTGGGGCAGTGAGGTCTTTGTGTTCAAGCTTTAGCAAGACAACTTTTGGGGGTTCATGCATAAAGTAGAGTTGGCCTAGGTGAACTTTTCCATTCTAAAACTTTACAGGAATCCTGAGAGGAGGGCCCTCTGTGTCCCACTGGGGTATGCCTGTGTCCTTGGAGGACATGGCAAGGTCGACTGGAACCTCTTCAAGACCCCCATCCTATTGGGATGTTCTGCCAGCTCTGCCCCAGATTACGGGGCAGCTATGTTCATCTTTGAACTGTGGGTCAAGTTCTCAGGACTGGATGTTAGACTGAGGAAGAGATTAACTTTGTGTAGGGGAAAAGCTAAATGATAAGAAAGTCCAGGGTTCACTTTTCCCGAGACAAGATAAGACCTTTCACCCAATTGCGTCGACTAGGGCAAAACTCTTTTGACTCTGAAGTTGCAATGCTACTCCTACCTGAACTTAACTTTGACCTGCTCTCCGGGGACTGTGGTGCTCCAGGCGCCCTCAGTGAATGTCCTCATATTAGCCTCTACATGTGGGATGATCGGGGAGATAGCTGAGATGGTGAGAGAGAGGAGCTGGCCCTAGTATGAGAACAGGAAAATCTTGTCCTTGGACGCACAGTCTGCTGGCCTAACCCTGACCATGTTTCCCTGTTACAGCAAGAAGCTTCGACATACAGAAGTCTGAGGCCATGCTCCGGAAGGTGAGATCCACTTGCCTCCAAATCCCATGGTTGCCTCCGTTCCGGCCCATCAGAATCACACCGTGCTGGTTCTTTTGCTCCTCCCACTCACCTCCATCACAGCCAGTGGCTTGTGCGATGTAGCTGAGTCTTAGCCTACCACTACTGCCTTGTTCCTCTGGAAAAAGTGCGTTCCCTTCCCTGGAAACCCGGAGCTTTCATAGGTCCGGGTTAGCCAAGAACTGGTGTTCTGCCAAGACTTCTAAAACAGGCAGTGCCTTCTTTTGAGTTCCTGCCAGTTGTCTTCTCATGACTTACCTGTTCATGCCGCCACCTAGTGCTAGATGTCTACTCAGGGGTCCCCTGGCCCATTCCGTCTTCTTAAAGCCCTGACCATATGTTTGCAGCACGTGGAGTTCCGGAAGCAAAAGGACATTGAGCATATCACGAGCTGGCAGCCTCCAGAGGTGAGGACAAGTGATCCTGGCTCGCCCCTCTGTCAGGTCACTAGACCACAGTTTGTGTCCTGGGTTTGTGGGACCGGAAGCTTCAGAAGAAAGGCCTGACAATGCCAAGTGGATGCTAACGGTTCCCAGAATGGGTGTGCATTGGTACCTAGGGGAAGGCTGTTGAGGGAGAGAATGATGAACCCAAAGGAAGGCCCCAGGATACGTGTAGCTGCCCTGAGTCTGCTTACCAGGTGCCTTCTGTGTGTCTTTGCCCAGGTGGTCCAGCTGTACCTGTCAGGAGGCCTGTGTGGCTACGACAAGGAGGGCTCTCCCATCTGGTACGATATCATCGGACCTCTGGATGCCAGGGGCCTGCTCCTCTCAGCCACCAAACAGGACTTGCTGAGGACCAAGATGCGGGACTGCGAGCTGCTTGTGCAGGAGTGCGGCCGCCAGTCTGAAAAGGCGAGTGGACCAGCGCGGTGGAAAATGAGCTAATTGCGGTAGTGGCATTTGAGCAGAAGCAGGGATATCACACAGGGACTTAAACCCAGCTTCAGGGCTGAGGCCCTGGACCTTTGGATTTCAGAGACCATTGGAATTTTGAAGTTTTAGAGACTAACATGTTGCCAAATTTTAATTTTTCCAAGTAAGGACTTAAAAAAAATTGCCAGCTACCATCACCATACTTAACCCCCAAAAGTATAGGAGTGGCAAAATCTCAGAATACAGGCCAGTCCTTTAAATAGTAAATTTACCTTCATAAATAACTTAACTACTTTGGGCCCTGGTCAAGTAGCTCCATTGGTTAGAGCATCGTCCTCATACACCAAAGTTGCGGGTTCGATCCCCAGTCAGGGCACACACAAGAATCAACCAATGAATCACAAATAAGTGGAACAACAAATGATGTTTCTCTCTCTCTCTAAAAACCAATATAAAAGGAGAACTTAACTACCTTATTGTTATGTTTCTCATTCATCCGGGCACCAGCCAGATCTTTGTCACAGATGACCCTGTCCTTAGACAAGTATTTGGGTGTCGCTGGTGTGGATGAGCTAAGACTCTATGTTTCTCTAACTCTGCATTTCAAAAGAGATAAGGACGGCTGATTTCCTTGCTGAGAGAAAGGCTGAAGAGCAAGCTGGAGCTGCTACCATGATCTTCTCTTCTTCCTTCCCCTCAGCAAATGGAAAGGTCCAATGAGATAATGCAGTACGTGTGGGGCCATTTTGATGCCGTCATCCACAAATACGCACTGAGACCTAGTGTGTGCAGGGGCCCTGCAGGCCGGGCGGGCAAAGCGCTAGACGGGAGTGCACCCTGAAGGGCTTGGGTTGCACAGAGAGCATCTCTGTGCACGAGAAAAGTGGTTGCACACAGCCCCACAGACAGAGCACCACGTGGTGCTGCACGCTGAGGAAGAGGGAGGCCATCAGGTCAAACTGCAGAAGCGACGGGACCTCGGATGCAGTCTCGGTCCGCCCAGTGGTTACTGGATGAGAACGTGGAGACCTAGGCAGGAAGGTGACTCGCCTGGGCTGCAGTTCTGGCCTGGGGTGATTCTCTCCATTTGGAAAGCCCTAGGTACAGCCCTGCCCAGACCCAGCTGCAGTATGGGCATGTGACACAGTCAGCACTTGCCCTGAACTGGGTGGGCTTCTGCAGTGGGGCAGCCTGCTGTGACTTTCTGCTCCTCTGTGCCCTGCAGATGGGGAAGAAGGTGGATTCCATCACCATGATTTATGACTGTGAAGGGCTTGGCCTCAAGCATCTCTGGAAGCCTGCTGTGGAGACCTATGGAGAGGTGAGGGGCAGGACTGGAGAGGCAGGGTGGAGGGAGCAGGGACTGGGAGTGTGGACCCCTCTGCTGGGATGCCCTGTGGGATGGGTGAGGCGGCAGGGGCAGAGTTGAGCCTGGAGGAGGCCGGGCCTCTCACCCTGACACGGAAGACTGAGTCTGCTACACTCGGTGATTTTGTTTCCACAGTTTCTCTGCCTGGTCGAGGATAATTATCCCGAAACATTGAAGCGTCTTTTCGTTATTAAAGGTAAGTTGGGAACTCCAAGTGAGAAAGTCAGATGAGCCAAAGGGGCCAAAAATGTTATCGGGACAGATTCAGGTGGGGAGAACAGAGTGAGCCAAAGGAGGGCATGAAGGACCCTTGACACACAGGAAGCACTTTACAGTTCACACAGCTGTTACCGCTTATTGCTGCCTTGGAGCCATCCAGCCCGGCAGTGGAGACAGGAAGACCATCCCCACTGGACTCCTCCCTCTGTGCAGATGGGGAGGCTCCCTGCTGAACCTCATTCCCCGGGGCTGCCTGCATGGGCTGCGCAGCACTAGCACCGGGGAACATGGGGCCTGAGAAACGGGGTGCTATGGACAACACTGTTGGGCACAGAGTGGGCACAACTTCCAGCCTCCCATTGTCTGGTCTCTGTTCCAGCCCCCAAGCTGTTTCCTGTGGCCTTTAATCTCGTCAAACACTTCCTGAGTGAGGACACTCGTAAGAAGATCATGGTCCTGGGGGGTGAGTAGCTCAGATTCTCCTCAACTCCACAGGATGGTCTGTGGCCCAGACTGGGGGTGGCTTTAGAGACAGGGCCAGCAGGCGCCAGGGCAAAAGTGCCCTCTGCTGGTTTGGTAGCTGTGCGACCCAGGAGCAAGCTGGGGCTGGGCTAGGGTCTCCCTGTCTGCTTTCATGAGAGTGCTTTCTCTCAGACGCTGGAAGAAAGTACCGAGCTCAGCACTGTAGATTCAAAGATGAATGAAACATCAGTTCTTGCCATTAAGGAGCTGGCAGTGTAAGAGGAGAGAAGACCTCTAGAGAGGAAGCTATGATAAAGAACTAGCAAAGGTACTAGAAGGGGCCTGGAGAAGGGGCCATGGAGGTCACAGGAGCAGAGGTTGCTTTCAGCTGGAGGCAACTAGGCGTGGCTTCATTTGATGAGCACCTACTATGTGCCAGGCCCTGACTAGGAAGGTGAAGTAGACAAGTCCCTTGAAAAGCTCTAGGTCTCTTAGGGAAGGGAGACACAAAGCCCACTTGACCTAAGGAGGAGGTGAGGCCTACCTCAGCCAAGGGCAATGGAATGAGGAAGAGTAGCCAGATGAAGCAGGTCGGCAAGCTGTCGGGCAGAAGGAACAGCACTGAGTGAAGACCTTACACGCCATGGCACAGGCAGCTGCAGAATGTTTGGCAGGGTATCGCAAGCGAGGAGGCCGAAGAGGGAGCCAGGAGCAAGTTGCAGAGAATCCAGGGCACTATGCTAAGGAGCTGGGACATTACTCTACAGGTCTCTGGGAGCCAGAGGTGAGCCGTGAGCAGGAGATTACCAGGATCAGATTTTAAGTTGAGACACCGTGTTGGCAGGATCGTGAGGGACAGATACCAGTTTGCCTGCCATGCGCATAGTCCATGCAGTGGGTGTCACAAGCCTGCACTGGGGCAAAGGCGGTGGGCATAGAGGGGAGAGAGGATGGATTTAGGACTTGTTTAGGAAGTAAAATGGAAGAACTCAAGTGACCGGATATAGTGAGGGATGAAGAGAAATCTAGAATGACCCCCTAGTGTCTGGTGTGAGTGACTAAGTATTGCAGTCACTGTAACACAATTAGCTCAGTGGAGGAATACAACTGGAAGAAGAAGCTTCAAGTTAAGTTTGAAGAGTGTGTGAGATGTACAGATGTTGGGGATACTTGAGCCTGAAGCCTAGGGGAGGACTCCGGCCTGGAGATTTGGGAGCTGTCAACTGTTGGTAGCAGCTAAGACCTTGAGAACAGATAAGACTGCCCCCCGAAGAACAGAGGCTGAGCCTTGGGGGATATCCAAGCTCAAGGGCAGGCAGAGGAAGAGGAGCCCATCAGGGAGACTAAGAGGTGATCGAGGAGGTTGTCGGAGAAGCAGGTGGGCAGACTTGGGTATGGAAGGAGGCAGGGGGAGCATCTGGGCACAGGGAAGCCAGTGAGGAAGACGCACAGGAACCGAGGCAGCCAGGGACAGACGGGAGCCAGTCTGCGGCAGCATCAAGAGGAGTGGTGGGAGAAAAGGCTATGAAGGTGGGTTGGGACTAGGTAGATCATGGAAGACTGGAGGCCACCCCCAGACTTGAACCTGGGGGTTGGTAATAGGGATTCTGGAGGTTTCTGAATGTTCACCTTCAGGCAACACACTGAAAGTGCAGATTTTCCAAATGTGTCCTGGGAGTGGCGTGAGGCCGTCTGGAAAGTCCAGGACTTCCAGGTTCTCGTCCTAGCTCTGGCAGCAACGCCTTCCGCTCCCTCTTGCCTCAGTGACTCCATAAGATGGGAAGAATCCCCCTGGCCTCTTTCAACTCTCCAGCTGAGCTGGGGGAGAAATACAAAATCCCAGCGACGGCTCTGGTGGTTTTGGCTTCTCTGCCGCTACCGCCCACCGTGAGCATGAGACGCTTAGGTTTCCTGGCAGCAGAGCCGTGGAGGAGGTTCAGTCTGTTCTCCCACCCACACCCGAAACCCTCTCAACCATACCCCCCTCGGGCTGAGAAGGTACAGGAACTTCAACAGAAAAGGGAAGAGATTCACTCCGGGCTGGTCGCTGGAGCTTGGCGGCACAGATCAAACCAGCCCGTGACCACAGGTGCCGCGTGGACTTGGGTCTCTGCAGCCTGAGGGCTGGGAGACCCAGGGCAGCCCCTGCGGGTTCCCGGGCAGCGCCAGTGCACTGGGCAGTACGCCAGGCCTCGGAGCTTTGGCTTCCAGCATCAGCACGGAAAGGTTTCCGGTATCAAAATATTGTACGTGGCTGGTATTTGTTGAGGAGTTTGGAATGGGGGAGAAGCGGCGCAAAGCATCGGTTGTGCCGGAGTCCAACTCTCCCAGTCAGGAAAGGGCTCAGTTACCAGAAAATGAGCCAAGTCGTTGGCAGCTAAACAGCCTAAAAAAAAACAGGAGCAGACATGAAATTATGGCTGGAGTAAAGCCAAGTTTAGGCGGCCCCTCCCCATGGATGAGTTCATTCAGTCACAATGATGTGCAGAAAAAGTGGGGACAAGACAGACGGCTCTGCCTCGCTGAGGTCAGTGGAACCGGGACAGATCTTGTTGCTTCTGGCCCTCCCGCCTGCTGCGCACACTGTTCCCTCTACAGGGAATGGCTCCCCTCCTCCCTTTGTCCCTCCTACTTGCACTTCAGATGTTTGTATCACCTTCCTGGGAGTGATAACACATGCTGCTCCTACGTGGAGGGCACTTCGGAGTTTACGATACCCTCTTCAAGGACTTAGGTCACTTCACTCCCACCACAGCCTGGCCAGAGGCCATGGGGACAGGACCCCAGGTCTCCTGACTCCTGATGCCCGGCAGGGCACTCCTCAGGGGTGGCTCCTCCTGAAACCCTGCAGTACTCTGCCCACATCCTGCGCCCTAATACTTGTGTTTTGTGTGTGGGGGCGGATGGAGGGTTTTTGGGGTTTTTTTCCTTCCTCCTCTGTGCAGACTGCCAGGGCTGTGATGAAATCTTACCTAGTGGTGACCCTTCTTTCTCCTTCTTTACCTCTCCTGCCAGCAAACTGGAAGGAGGTTTTACTGAAATACATCAGCCCTGACCAGCTGCCTGTGGAGTATGGGGGCACCATGACTGACCCCGATGGAGACCCCAAGTGCAAATCCAAGGTAGGGGCCCCAGGGGCTGGAGGTGACCAGGGAAGCCTACCTCTAATGCACATTCCAGCTCACTCCACGCTGCTTCTAGATTAACTACGGGGGTGACATTCCCAAGAAGTATTACGTGCGAGACCAGGTGAAACAGCAGTATGAGCACAGCGTGCAGATATCCCGTGGCTCTTCCCATCAAGTGGAGTATGAGATCCTCTTCCCCGGCTGCGTCCTCAGGTAGGGTTCTGGACCCTTCTGGGGCACCTCAGCCCTTCAGCCGCAGCTGCTGGTGGACGGGCTGGGGTGAGAGAAGCCCTGGTGGCAGAGCCCCAGAGATGCCCTAAACATGTCGGCACGGGCGGGTGTCCCCTGCAGGTGGCAGTTCATGTCAGAAGGCTCGGACGTCGGTTTTGGAATTTTCCTGAAGACCAAGGTCGGGGAACGGCAGAAAGCAGGGGAGATGACAGAGGTCCTGCCCAACCAGAGGTACAATGCCCACCTGGTACCTGAGGATGGGACCCTCACCTGCAACAATCCTGGCATCTGTAAGTATCTCTGTCTTGGCTCGAAGCTCCTGCCCTAGACGTCTGCCTCTCGGGTCCCTCTTTGTCCAGAAATGTAGGCTCTCAGACAGTTAGAACTAAACACAGAATTTGGTCAGGTCAGCTCTGCCCTTGCACAAGTGAGGAGACTTAGACTTGGGAGTGAAACCACTTGCTCGTGGCGGCCCAGCTGGTTAAAAGCAGGGTGGGATTCTGACGTGATTCTCCCAGGCAGAGGCGAGTCACAGAGCTAGCCGGTCACAGGGGATGTCGGTCCAGGTCTATGGGTTTGACTGAGATCAGACATCTCTTGGGAATTCTTCCCCGTGCGCCGGAGTGGCCGGGTGGGCGCAGGGATCATGGGGTGAGCAGGGCCCCAGGGAGCCCAGCTTCAATGCCCCTGCACACGGAATGTGAGCAGGACCTTTAACCCAAGGGGAGTAAGGATAGCAGAGAGGCACCTGGAAAGGCTTTTAACCTCACTCAACTTTGCAATGATCGATTAAGATGCCTTTCAACTCAGCAATTCCATTTCTAGAAATTTAGTCTGCAGAAATCTTTACACAAAGACGCAAAGTCGTAAGATGTTCCTCACAGCCTGGAAACTGACAATACATTAAATGGCCTTAATAAGGTCTTGTCAAATAAATAAATTATAGTCCATCCATACAATGGAGTATCCTATGCCCATGAATGAGAGTAAGTTGACATGTAAGATGTCTGATACCTGTGAAATAAAGTACGAAATATAGCCTAAATGGTATACATTCACTCCGGTTAATAACAAGTGTACGCAGAAAAGAACTCTGGGGGCTCTACAGTAACTCTCACGGTGGCGACCTCTGGGGCGGCAGGAAGCTCACAGAGGGATTTCATGCTCATGCTACAGCAGCTCCTCGAGCGGTGTCCTTGTATTCAGTGTCGTTTCGTTTCATTACAACTTTGGTGAGGAAAAAGGAGATTCCCAGCCAGGGCCACTGTCTGTGTGCAGTTTGCACATTCTCTCCATGTCTGTGTGGGCTGCTCTGGGGACCGTGTGTCATTTTCCCCCATGTCCCAGGGACGTGCACATAAGGTGAATGGTGTGTCTTAACTGTCCCAGGATATTGTGTGTGTGTGAATGCACCCTTCAGCGGAATGGCGTCCTGTCCAGAGCCGGGTCCCGCCATGCTCCCTGAGCCGGGGGCGGGGCTCTGGCCACCTGTGACCCTGAACTGAAATAAGCTAGTTGGAAAATCACTTCTTTACTCGTTTGTATTCATCTTTCTTAAATGTATGCATAGCTCACATTTATTTCAATGTTTAATATTAGAAGAGTTTGGGGTATTTATTTAGAATTTTGGCGATGTTTTTGTGACCAGAAATATGCCTGAAGAACTATACCAATTGGCCTATGGTAAAACTGGTTTCATTACACTATGCCGTTTCACTGAAAGTCACAGAGCCCATTGATGAGGTTAAGTGAGGACTTACTGTAGTTCTGCAAATACAGTTTATTTTACAGGGACCATATACTACATTTATAAGCAGAAAACCAAACACACACACACACACACACACACACACACACACACACACACACCATCAAATCTTTCCTGTCAGAGCCCAGGGACCAGGCAGGCATGGAAAATCAATGAGAGCCAGGGCTTTAGCATCGAGCTGAGCAGGACCTGACTACTGACTGAAGTCCTTAAGCAAGTGACTCAGCCTTCCTGAGCTTCAGTCTCCCGATCGCTCCAGGGGGGATCAAACTCTCTACCTCACAGGGACACATGATAATTTAGGTGTGCTAAGGCCTGTGAAGCACTTACATAATACCTGGCACATGGCGAGCCCGAACACACTTGAGCCACCATTACTGTTATTTGGGCAAGACCCTCGGGAGAAGGGCCATCCGGGAGCCGGTGATGGAGATGGGAGCAGCCCTGTCTCCCTGTCTGTAGCGGCACCGCCAGGAGATCTGAACTAGCCCTACAGGTATCTGGGCCTCTGGACTTCACCATCTACACCATCTGCACCTCAACACCATCACCCCAACCTCAGAAACTGTGTCCTCTCCCACACCCCAGGCAACTTTCGGTCTCTAGGGCCACCTCCTCACAGATGCTCTGTGACATGGCTCCCCGGGGAGGGGGGTTCTCGTTAGTGAGCAGCCGGGTCCCGGGGGAGAAGGCACACAGTGTGCTTCGGCAAGAACCGGGCGTAGTACTAGCCCAGATACTGTCATCCACAGAGCGTAGACCATTTTGTACACGTAAGTTTGATTTCCTTCCTTCCCCCTTCCTTCCTCCCTCCCTCCCTTCCTTCCTTCCTCCCTCCCTCCCTTCCTCCCTCCCTTCCTCCCTCCCTTCCTTCCTTCCTTCCTTAGTGGACAGGGAAGCTGAAGTAGACAGAAGGGGTGTTCTCTCTTGCACAAAGTAGCTTGCATAGACACCAAAAGACAGAAGACACCAGACTCCCAGGATCCTGGCCCAGGATCTCTTGGCTGGAGACTGCCCTAGAATGATCAGGCCCACCCCTGATGTGACAGAGGAGAGAGTCCCAGGCCAGGGAAGTAATTTATTCAAGATCACAGCCAGCAGCAGAGCCCAGCCCGTTCTGCAGCCTTGCCCACTGCTCTTCTGTAGCTTCCGAAGGACACAGGCTGAGAAAGGACCATGATGCTTCTAACGTAATCGGGCTTAGGTCTGCAAATCCCAAAATTATTTTAGCTCCTCTTGGATACATTCCTGGATGGAACAGTTATTTGCCTGCGGGGCCTTAAGTGGGAACTGCTTGTTGTCCAGTCCCAGGGGGAGGAGAGGCAGGCCATGGTGTCCACGCCCCCTTCCCAGGTGGAAAGACAATGAGGTGGGTCAGCTGTTGTCTGGGGCCATGGCCCAGGTTAGACCTGCGCCCAGAGAGAACCCGGTGTTCGGGTACAAGCTCACCCATGGGAGGGCAATGTCCCCGGAGAACCAGGCAACCCCTGCAAAGTGGAGCACGATCACCCAGCGGAGAATCGCAGACTCTGTGCCTGCCTCCAGTGGCAGGAGCACATTAACTCTCCCCAGGCCGCTCTTGTCCTTGACCAAGTGTCCTCAATTCCTGAGGAGGAGAAACAAAGTCCAAATTGATTTCGATTTTTCCCCCCTCCCTCTCCACTAATATTTCCTGAGGGCCTGGGTGTAGAGTACTCTACTAGGAAAGAAAAAGATTCAGAAAAAAAGATCTGGACTTTGCCAGGAGCGGCGGATGCGGTCTGGAAGGCCTGCCACACCGAATGCAGGTTAAACAGCACAGCCGGGAAGCACCTAGACGAAAAGAGCCCAGCGGGCATCAGGGAGCCTGGCTTCTGAGTCCAGCTTGGCCCCTAATTCTCCGATTGTTTTGAACAAGTGTCCCTAAATAAGTTTTCCTCGCCTCCTTAAAATGAGGAGAGTAGGCTAGAGCAAGAGATTTTTATCGGGGGTTTAGGGACTCCCCAGAGCGGTGATTATAAATCTTAAAGAACAAATACCTCCCTCTCTGTAGCAAATAATGTCTAGTGTCCCCTTTACTATTCTGAAATATAGTAACAAACACAGATAATTTAAAAATCAATGGAATCTCCTACTTGGAGAAATAAAAGGAAGCTAATTTAGAATATATATAGGTACAATACAGCCACTGCCCCCCCGCCCTTCAGAATGGCACCTTTCCCACGGGAACCTGCCCCAGAAGGTCCATGATGGGCCCCAGGGGATCTGAGTCTGTGTGAAAATTCCATCTGATGACAAAATCATCAGATTCTCAAGGGGGTTGGTTCCCCAACAAAAGTTAAGGAGTCCTTGCTTGGAGGATCTCTGGGGGCTCTGCGAGTCTGTGACTACATGATTTGTGTCAAAATGAACCTCATAATTCATGACCTCCACTTCCCTCCGGCCTGGGCCTCGGAACGACTCCTTCCTGGTTTCTGAGGGTAGACTATCATGCTAGGCAGAGCCATCGTGATGGTGCTTGGTCCAAGGAGCTCAAAGCCTTCTCCCGCACAGCTGACTCTGGTTGCTAAAGCTCTCATCCAAGGCAGAGGGGAAGCTCCCCTCTTGCCAGAGGGACTATGGGTCTTGAAACACCTCTGGCATAGACAGAAAATCAATGACTGATACTCATTTCACACCAGGAAGAAATGGTGGGTGGTGTGACTATCCTCAGGCTAAACTATGCATTTTATCTGGGAGCAGGAAAGGGGAAAGGTTAAATCTCAGAATTAAAGATATAGTTTTTTTTTTTTTTCTGGGAAAAGTGAGAAAAGACCAGGACAGGGAAGGGGCAGAGCTAGCTTTTGTTTTCACACTCTGTTCTCTTGAAGGAGTATTTGACTGAAATGCAACAACCTCTCAAATCAATCAATCAATTAATCAATCAAACAAAGAAGGGTTAGATTAAAGGCAATCTGTCTCTTAGCCAAGGCTGGAAAAGCCTTTTCTGCCAACTGTGTGCCCATTTGCTCTCCCCAGAGGAAGCCACTCCTAACAGATCTTATCTATTAGTTTATCAAATATCTCCCATCCCTCAGACCAGGGTGGCCAACCCGAGGCCCGCATGTGGCCCAGGGATGGCTATAAATGCGGCCCAACACAAAATCGTAAATTCACTTAAAACATTCTTTTGCTCATCAGTTTTCGTAAGTTTGTGTATTTAATGTGTGGCCCAAGACAACTCTTCTTCTTCCAGTGTGGCCCAGAGACACCAAAAGGTTGGACATCCCTGTGGGGTAGACGAGTTACATGTTGCCATAATACACAGGACACGTACACACATGTATACAGTCGTAGGAATTACCGGGACATCTGTTACTCAATGGATGTTTGGAGGAATTTTGAAATTGTAAAACCTGTCGCAGGATTTGAGAAAACTCTCCTTTCAGGCAAGACTGGGTGTGTTCAGGGTGTATGGTCATCCTGAAAACTTTCCTTTTAGAACAAGAATCTGAATAGAACTTGGGAGTATAGGCAAAGTGGCAGAGCCAAAAAAATATATTTTTTACATCTATAGTAACAAGAACGTTATAAACTATTTATAAGGTGTTCTGCAGTTTGCTCTTTTGGCCTAAGGATACACTGTGGATAATTTCCCCAGTCACTTGTGAAGCTAACCTCTTTCTTTTAATATCAAAACAGTTATTTCATCATATGGATTGCAATATGAACTTTTTAAGCAATTCTCCTTTGAACATTTGAGCTTTCCCAAGCTTTTAGGTCTTACAAACAGAGGTGCAATGAGCATCTTTGTCTGTTTATATTCCTGTGAGATAAATTCCTGGTTCAAAAAGTTTACACAAGGGTGGGGCTCCAGCTCGGGGAAATTCTGGCTTTGTCACTTCCTCACTCTGCAACATGGTGACCTCCTTTTTTACAGAACATAAACCAGGACTAATGCTGAACTCAGTTATTTTGAGGAAGAGTGAAATAACATATAGATTACCAACCCAGTGCTGAGACACATAAATTGCCAATGTTACCATGACTATTATTATTGTAACAACTACGGCCTCTACAAGTTCTGCTTCCTGCCCCCCACCCCCGGCCGCTTTCAAAGCCCAGTTCAAGCTCTGTAACTCCTCCAAAAAGCCTTTCACATAATTACAGTTTATAGGGCTTTCTCTTTCCAAGTGTTACAGATGTGGCTGTCTCACTCATCTGGCACTTGGCATGATCTTATATATATTTTTCTCTCTCCACGATCATCTTGTCAGTCCAGCTAGACTCTTTTGCAGAAGGCAAAGGACCATTGCTTATGCTACCTGCATCCTCATTACCTACCGCATCGCCTTGCTCAGTCAATGAAAAGCCCTATCCCCAAACCCTTTGTCAGAATTGCCTGAATGTCTGGTTTTATGCCTCCCCTCAGATGTCCTGCGGTTTGACAACACCTACAGCTTCATTCATGCCAAGAAGGTCAATTTCACTGTGGAGGTCCTGCTTCCAGACAAAGCTTCAGAAGAGAAGATAAAACAACTGGGGGAAGTCACCCCAAAGTAACGCCTCCTCCACAGAAGGCCTGGCTCCCTCAGTGTCTCCCTGTCAGTTTCTATCCCTTACAGCAGCCATTTTCCCAGCACCCTGACGCCAAAAGAAACTGAGCTAGAAGACTCAGCTGAGCCTGGGGAGCTATGATTTCAGAACTAGGAAGAGGGAGCATAGCAGCAGTGGGTCTCCTTGCCTTTCAAGTTAGAGTCCCTAGGGGCTGGGCACTGTGATAGGATCTATTTGTCCTTCAAGCTGTGCCAGTGTCACCTACCTGTGACAGCTGAGACGGGAAGATGGTACCACAGGGTGGCAGCAGGGAAGAAATTAGAGAAGGGGAAAGATTGAGACTTAACATTTCAGGGAAGCCAGTGGCAGGGGAGGAATGTGCAACCAAATGAACATATAAGCTTAGATCGTAATGAGGAGTAGCAAGGTACCCAGTTGCTAGAGTTATGGTGGAGGTCAGAGGCTCTTCTAAACTTTCTGTCACTCAGGCTGGGATCCTTTGGCTTTTCACAGGTCTCAGGAGATGGTCCAGAGTCAGCACTGATCTTCCCACTCAGGGGTAAACAGGCAGGTCTTTCCCACACCTTGAGAACTTCAGCAACTCCTGGGTACCACTGGCTGCCACTTTAATTACTAATCATTGTCATTGATTCAAAGCTTCCTCGGACAGTGAGCTTTGGTCTGGTACCCAGCCAGTGCCCTCCAGTGAGAACAAAGCACAGGGAAATTACCTCCAGGGATCTCGGCTCCCGGAAGGGACTGGAAGAGAGGCTGGGGTGGGTATGAGTCCTGAGACTTCCACTCCCCTGTTCAGTGTCGCCAGCCTCTCATCAAGTAACTCTTCATTTGATTAGCCACACAAAAATGATAAATGGGATCCAGACAGAACTCAGGGCATTTGCCAGCTGAGTCTTCCACAGTGCCCGCCAACCTGCTTCCTGACTGACCCGAGCAAAGCCTTGGCAGTATGGTGGGTACTATGGGTTCCTAGTGCCCGGTGGGGCCAGCATCTGGCAGAGCCAGGGGCTGGGGGCAACCACAAATAGCCTCACAGGTCCCCCGCCCCCCCCCCCGACACACACACACGTTGACAAGCAGGGATAACCATGGGGCCGCTCAGGGACCAGGCGCTGGAGGGTACGGACCCTGCGGGCAACCACAGCACTAATCACAATCCCGCTTCCTGCAAACGCAAACCAGGGCCTGGGCTGCACAGGAGCTCAGAACGCGGAAAAGCGGCCCAGCCTGGGGAACTGGTCTGGTGAAGCTGAGGGAGCAAGAGGAGGGGGCCCGAGGCTGAATGGGCCCCAGCCAGAACCCTCAGGAGGATATCCTGACCTTGGTTTACAAAGCTCTGTTAGGAAAATTAACCAATGAATAAAGCAACGTTCAGTGCGCAGAGAGTGCAAGTCAATGCCTCCCTCATCGCTGCTCGCTACTCAGCCCCCAGAACCCAAATTTCTGCTTCAGAAGCCTAGCAAAGCGTACCTGCCACTAGCGGGGCAAATGCTCAAAAACCGCCCGCTACTTCTCGGGTGTATGCTTTCCCATGGGGCTCAACGGCCAACTTGCCTTCTGATTGGCCTGGCTGGTGGGCTGTCTTCGCCATCTTTGTTACGGGCACTAAGGATACTCCTGGCTGCCTTCACAGTCAGGGCGGAGGCCCCGCCCCACTCGGGCTTCTAAGTGCGCGCTGGACGGTTTTTGCGCGCTGACACGTGCGGGTCTAGCGGTAACGCTCACCGCTCGGCTCGCGGTGGGCCTTCTGTGGGAGGGAGGCTGGGAAGCACCAACCACGTGGTGTTAGGGACCGTCTCCTAATTCCGCGCCAGCACTGCCAGTGTTTCAGGGGCTGAGGATCTCTTTGAGCCTGGAGCCCAGCTTCCGGAGAGGAGTCACCTCTAACCGGGCTACGGACTACCCGTACACGACCCTACAGAGACAGCGACACCCAGGGCTGAAAATGGGAACCTCAGTAGGGAGTCAGTCGTCTTCATATTTTCCAATTTTATTTAATGATAATAAAAGGTAATTCTTCAGTGAAAGCCTACTGGGTAGCATACAACTCTATGTTTACCGCCTTGGGTTATTGCAAATGTTCAAGAAAATAATACATTTGAAAGAGCCTGGTACAAGTGAGCACTCGGTAAGTGTTGGCTATTCATTTTTCTCAGAGGTGGCTAACTGCTAATAGGCGCCACAGCTGGAACCCAGGACTGCCTTCTTTAGTGGCTGTTTTTGCTCGCTGATACCCCTTGTTTCTCTGGCCATTCATTCATTCATTCATTCAAGGTCCTGTCCCCAAGAGGTTCTTAAGGGCATACCGATACAGTTTAGACCCAGTGCTTGTTCATCTAACATGGCATCTGTCGGGAAGGGACATCCACCTCGCCAGGGTGCTCGCCATGCACTCCCCCAGGCTCATTTACTGAGCTCGTTTTAAGAGCAGAGGAGCTGAAGCCAGCCCCAGCTTCATCACTTAGCAGCTGTGTGACCTGGGGAAGTGACCCATCTTTTCTGTACCTCGATTTCCTCGTCTGTAAAATGGAGGGTCACAGGCTGATGGGAGAGTTTAAGGAAGTAACCTGTCTAGAATCTTTAGCCGGTAAAGTCTGTAGCTGTTCTTTGGCCAAAGGTCTGGCCGATAATAAACACAATAAATGATGACATGTAATAATCATCATGTCAAGAGTAAACAATGTCGTGCTCCCCTTTTAAGAAATGAATGAAATGCGGCTCGGAGAAGTACAGAAACTCGAGGTCACACAACTATGAAGTGTAGCTGTGAAGTGTAGCATACGCCGTTTGAACGCCGGCCTCTTTGGCTGTCAAACTACAGTCAGTCCTGTGAAGAGGATCGTGCCAACCTCTCAACCGCCGAAAAAATGTGAAGGAAATTAATCTGTAAAACTCAAGCCTGTGAGAGGGGCTTCTGTGCGCGGGGGAATTTACAGACGCTCCCTGCTGGTGGGGGACAGCACTACCTGACCTTCAGTCTGGGACCTTCAATCGGTCCGCGGCGTTGGACAGGAGCGCCAGGTGGAGGCTGAGGCGGCAGCAGCGGCAGACGGGCTGCAGTGGCCGGGCCGCAGCAGAAGCACCATGACTGAGTCACCCCCACGGGGAGCGGAGCGCGACCTTTTCCGGGACACGTGGGTGCGATACCTGGGTGAGAGTGGGGCGAGGGGCACGGCGTCTGTCCCTCGGCGTAGCTGGAGAAGGAGGGGTCACCGGACGCCGGTTCGGGTCCTGGAGAAGGTGGGAGGATCTTAGTTTTTATTCTGCCCAGGCTAGAAATTGAGCTCAGAGAGGGCTTGGGATTTGCCAAAGGTCACCCAGCTCTGCTCGGCCGAGCCCTGTCCTTGGAGTCTCCGCTGGTCCTGTCTCCCTGGTGGAAACTCGGACCCTGCTTGGAGGAATGGAGTGAACAGGTTGCCTTCCCTGGCATGCCTGGGCAGTGGCTGTGGAGTCAGAGTATCTGGTCTATCCCAGCTTTTCACTGGCTGCCGGAGCCTCAGTTTCCTTGTTGGCAAAAAGGAATGAACACAGGGCCTCTCTTCAGGTGTAGTTGCAAGGGTAGAATGAGATAAGGCACAGAAAGGCCTGGCAGACGGCGAGTACCTGGTCGTTGGAGCTGCCCTTGGTCAGTCACTGCCACTGCCTGTACCCCCATTAGTGCAGATGCTTCTAGAATCCAGATTGGGAATGGGAGTGAGTGAGTGATAATAGTGACTGTTCTCAGCTTTCCCATGAGAACCCTGAAGTTGAAGTGGGCACCATGGGTGCTGTTTTAAAGGCCGGGAGACAGACTCAGAGAGATAAAATCACTTGTCTAAGGTCATCCTGCTTCTGTTTAGCAGGCTGGGATTAGAGGGAGCTCACTGGAGTGCCTCATTGTGGAACAGTCCACGGGCCCCAGGATTAAATGTCCTCTCCCCTGACCAGGCTACGCCAATGAGGTTGGGGAGGCCTTCCGCTCCATGGTGCCAGCAGCTGTGGTGTGGCTGAGCTATGGTGTGTCCAGCTCCTATGTGCTGGCTGATGCCATTGACAAGGGCAAGAAAGCAGGAGACGTGAGTGTTAATCTGCCCCTCAGCACCCCACCCCAGTCCATTCTCCTCATGGTTTAGTCCACAGCCTTGCATGCGATAAAATCACTGTGATAAAATCACTGTGGTTAAAGCATGTGAACAGACCAGTTCCCATAACCTCACCTGGTGCAGTCCCTCCGCCAGTCCTGTTTCTAGGATTGGAAACCCCCCGCCCCCAGCCCTGTGTGTGACATAGTTTATAACCTAGTCCTGGATGTGGGCAAGTCTACCCACAGCCCTAAATATGGTACAGCCCAGAAGGAAATACTAGTGTGGTCTGTCCCTGCCCCCTCCCCCACTTCCCCCTTCCTGGTCCAGCCTCATGCCTCTTGTCCACAGGGTTTCCCGACTCTGCCCCTGCTGGGTTAAGTTTCTCTTGTGCTCCGCAGGCACCAAGCTCTGAAGCAAGCCGCACCACCAGGGTGACTGTGGCTGTGGTGGACACCTTCGTGTGGCAGGCTCTGGCCTCTGTGGCCATCCCAGGTTTCACTATCAACCGGGTGTGCGCAGCCTCTCTCTATGTCCTAGGCACTGCCACCCGTTGGCCTCTGGCTGTCCGCAAGTGGACGACCACTGCACTGGGACTGCTGGTGATCCCGGTCATCATCCACCCCATTGACAGGTGGGCGCTGCTTCCAGCCTCAGGGAGCATTCACTACGTGGGTGGAGGTGAGCCCTGAGAGGCAGGGGGGTACTCACTGTGCACAGAACAATAGCAGCAGAGGGAGGGCTGGCACTCGGCTGCAGAGGCATATGACCTGGCAGGTACCTTGGCAGTAAAGGCAGGGGTTACCTGGAGGGTACAGGATACAGGACAAGTAAATTCCCAGGAAAAAAAACAACTTAGAATTATAAAAACAACCAAAGCAGGTCAGAGCAGGTACACCCTGGAGGGGTTTAGTGACAGAATTGTTTTGTGAAACTGAGAAGTTGTTATGCTGCTTTCAGGCATGGCTGAATCTAGGCACCCAAATGATGTCATTAGGGGTCTGGGTCTCCTCATCCTACTACCCTTTTCTCTGCTCCCCCCCATGTTGGCTTTATTCACTTTCCCCTCATAGGTGCTGAGATGGCCCTTAGCAGCTCCCACCCTACTAGCTTAGAAAGCCCCATAGGAATCTTCTTAGTAGTAACAGCAAAAATCCCAAGGAAGGCTGTCATTGGTCCATTGTAGACTGGGTGCTCACCCTTGAGCCAGTTTCACTTTTCCGATTGGCTAGGCTTGGGTCATGTGCCTGCTGTTAAAACCATAGATGGGACCAGACCAATCTGGAGTGGGAGGAGGAGTCTTTCTCCAAGGGAACATAGCTGACCCTGAAGCCCTGAGTGAGTCTTTTACCCTCTCTGTGCCTCAGTTATCCCAACTGAATACAGAATAAGGTGATAGCTGTCAGTTGGATGGCACTTGTGCCCTGTACCTGGAGAGTCCCTTCCCCAACCCTGACCTCCTGCCTCCCATTCCCCCATTAGCACCCCTTGGTCACCTGCTCATCACCCTTCATTGTCCCGCAGGTCAGTGGACTTCCTCCTGGACTCCAGCCTGCGCAAGCTCTACCCCTCAGTGGAGAAGCCCAGCTCCTCCTGACCCCACCCTGGTACCTGGCCTGGGGGTTCGACCACTCCCTGCTTTGTTCCACCCTCCTCCTTCTGCCAGGGGATGAGATGCTTGGCTCCCTGGGGTCCAAGGCCCTGGCACCTGAGTGGGTTTGAGCTGGATGAAAACATAGACAAAGGCCTCAAGGAGCAGCAGCCGCAGCGACTCAGACAGGGGCAGGACTTGACCCCTATCTGCCTCCATGGAACTTGTGATACTGAGAAGGAAAGGACCCTGGGTAGGCTCAGCCCTGTCTTTTGCCAGGAAAGTAACATCCTCCCATGGAGGATAAGAAATATGACCAAGATCACTTGGCAAGCTGGGGACTCAGGACTCCCAGAAGCTCAGCTAAGTCACCCCATGACAGCGTGGCTGGACAGAGGAGCAGCAGGCACTGGGAGAACGCCGGTGTGTAGTAGTGGGGACCCTGAAGATTGATCCTCTGGCCAGCCCATCTCTAGAGCAGGGGCTGCTGGGGCCCAAAAGGCAGGTCAGCCCCAGTCCAATAAATCCTCAAGAAGTTGAGTTTTCTTCTTTTCTGTTGGTGATGAGCACGGATGTGGTGGTGGAGAGCAGGGCTGAGGGCCCTCAGGAGTGGAGGCTGACTCCTCAGGCCAGGTGTGGCTCACAATGGCCAACGCTGGGCCTTCTGGTCCCTCCCCGCCCACCAGGGCTCCCCTGCAGATGCCTGGGTGTCCACCCTTAGTGCTGCAGCCCCTTTCAAGGAAGGCATTGCCCTCTTCCTGCGAGCCTCCTTAAGCACCCATGCCTTTGGGAGGGGAGCCTGTTGGGCATGTACCACCTGAGCCTGAAGGTGCCTGAGATGAAGGTAGCCCCCATGGGAGTATCACATGGGACTCCCATGAAGAGACGCTGGAGTCCTGGAGAGAAGGGAATGACCCAGGACCTGCCCCCCACCCCACTTATCTGTTTCCCCACACCCCCTT